>QWTY01008089.1:0-64565 GCA_008033365.1 Pseudorectes ferrugineus
ATCTCTTCTTTTTCTTTTCTTTTTTTTTTTTTTTTTTTGTAGCTTTCCTTTTCAGTAGTATAAAAGAATTACATTTATGCTCTTGGGATCTGTTAATGGTTTTGATTCAGTAAAGCACTTTTTGTATGAAAAGATAAAATTTATCATTTGCTTAATAACTGTCAATTTATGTGCTAATGTTGAATAATCAAAAGTAAGATGGAGAAAACACATTTGGTTATTTAACAATGCCATTTGACTGTTTGTAGTCTTTTAAGAAAAACTGTATAATTATACATGCGAGAGAGACATTGGCAGCACAGGTATTTAGAAAGAATTTGTTTGCTTGTTGAAAAAAGGATATGTTTGACAAAAGCTTAATTGTTGTTTCCCCATACCTGTGCCAAGGAACAGAAGCACTGCAGTTCGTGTGGTGCTTTGTGCATTCACCCGAGCGTCTCTGCATCCAGTGGAGAATGCTCCCAGAATCCTCATTTATGAACAGACCTTTCAGAGATCCACATTTACCTTCTGCGGTGCCTCATGTGTATTGTATCCAATTTCGGTTTTTAAAAAAAAATTATGCCTTGTTTAGTACAGTGTAAATCCATTTCTGCTTTGCTTTGTAGCAGGTTTTGTTTTGATGGGTAGTGAAGCGGTATCTGGCCTAGTGTAAGTAAATGGAGCGCGAGAATTGGGGAAAAAGTACAACAATCACACCTACTGCAGCAGGAATGGGAGCAGAGCCATGAATACCTAATTGACTGTAGTGATGGCTATGCCCATACACACATTATTTTTTAGTGTGTTTCAGCAAGGCTTGGGTTTTAACTCTTTCGTGTTAAAGCTCAAGACCAGAATATGTTTAGAAAGAACCATAAAGGAGGCCAATGGCAACAAGGGGGAAGCTTTCGTCTCAGTTAAGGAATCTTGTCTATTGCAAGAAATTGCTCTCCTTACTGTCCACTGCATCGTGGGAATGGTTTATTTTGTCCTTGAGATTAATTTAGGAATACATCCATGGAAATGAGAATAGTGACACTGGCTACTGGGTCTTCTGGCTCATCCTAGCATTGATACTCTACAAAAAGCTTTACATACGAATCTCTTCAGTTCTCTCTTCCCCCTGCTGCAGTCTCTCTGATTTTTCATGTTTGAAGGCATAGAACCTTGGGTTATATAGATATATAATGTTACTATTAAAGCACTTCTGCATCGTTTTGAGTTTAAGCATAGCCTGAAGCCAGTAAGTAGGAAGAGGTTTAAGAGGAAGGAAGGGGCTCTTTTGGAGCTGTTCTGCAATGATTTTTGATTGTTCACAGAATTCTGGAGACAGATGTGGCCAACGTGTTATATACAAAGAGGCTGGTTGGATTCCTGAATCACAAAGACCTTTTATGATATACAGATGGTGCCAAATTTTCGACTAAATCCATTGTGAAATTACCAAGGGACGTTGTCTTTTTGGGAAATGCTACTTAAATGTGTCTCTGTGTTTGACAGGGACAAAGTATACCTCCTGATTTGCTGGAATTAAAACTTAATTAGGCCAGGTTTCTCTGAGAAGCCCTAACAACTGCGTTCTCCCTTAAAACCTGCAGGTTAATGAATAATAGAAGAGAAAGACTGAGCATGGCTATCTAAACTTTTTTTCTTGTCACTTTTTATTCTGTACTTTTCTGGGGTATCTATTTAAAATATCAAGGGAACATCTCAGTAGTTTCACAGTGATTAACTCTGGCTCTAAAAAAAGTGCAAATGCTGTCTCGTAGAGCTGTTTTGTTGCTTTCAAGTAGGTACACTTGCAACACTAACTGGTCTCATATTTGATAGGGAATCTGCTGAGCATGAGAAAACGTTCAGACGGAATGATGGTCAATATTCCACCAATAAATGCTAGAGGTGGAAGTTCAAGCCCTGATGTTCACTGAGTCATCCTGTCAGTCATGTCCGTGATCTTTCCTGCATTTCATAAGTGTCCTGACCACAGGTGCACACATTTCTCTTACTCATTCACAGATGGGCAGATTGCTAAGTGTGAGCTGGGAGTCCTTGAAGCCCGAGACAATTTTGTCAGGGATTTCTTGTCCAACTGGAAAGGAAATACGTGATAGTATCAATTTGTGCTTTGGTTATGCCCCATCCTATATAAGCAGTCTGCAGATTTTGAAACACTCTTACTCTGGTTTCCTTGTGCTGTCTGTTACCTACTATTAATTCCCAACACATTATTTAATCTAAGGGTTATTTGCAGATGTGTTTGATAGAGAGTTGCAAGTTTCAAAACAAGTAGATTTCTAAAACGTTTCTAAAATCTGACTTCCAGAGAGGAGCTAAAGCTTCTCTTAAGCTGGGGAAATCCAGGGAGACCCTACCATTATATAGTTTGTTGGAATCAGGTGGCTGGCTATATTTCAGATTCACTATAGCACATGTGACTTTTACCTGGCCAGCAACTCACAAAACTCCAGGTTGGAGGTGTGGAAGAACTGAGTGTGAAGTGAGTGAAGGGGAGACAAGAGATCTGGGGCTTTCTGGAGCTACAGGGAGGGTCTGAACAGTATTGGAAATACAACCCATCATTTTACCCTCAGTTTCCCTTGCTGTGTTTTCCTATTTGTTGTCTATCTCCTTTACAATGTGCATAAAATTCTCTGTTAAAAAAGCTGTTCAAAACAAATATTCTTGTAATATCTGTATCTGTGCTGACATGCACATAAGGCATTGATGGAGAAAGAATGATATATTGGTACTCAATTAAAAAAAAATCGTATTTATGTTAAAAAAAATCACGAAAGAAGTGTAGTTCAACAGAGAAAACTGTCTTTCAGGTGGTCATGAACATCGCTCTTTTCAACATTACTCTATCCCACTGAATTTTGTATAAAAACTTCTAAAAAAATGTTTTAAAGCATCTTTTGTTGGGATGTTTATGTAAGGGATTTCAATGGGCAAATAGGTTTGTTCAGGCAAAGCAATACTTAAACTCCAGGCCTTGCATGTCAGTGTGAACTAATTAAAATCATATTGTGCAATAGGTCAAGAGATCAGGAAGTTGGCCTTCTAATTAGGAGAGATAGTTATAAATAAAACCTTGTTGTTGAAAAGGAAGAGCAAAATTAAGAAGAAGATCTGGTTCTGAGAAAAATAAATCAGAACCCCAGGTCTCTGCTGAAGGCTGCATTAAAAGTCAGCCCTTTCTCTTTTGACTCTCACTGTGTTACACAGAGAGACTTGAGGCTTCAGACCGTCCCTCATTAAGGATCTTTGGGCTCACCCCTGTGCCGGCAGCGCCTGCCCATGTTGTGCATACCTCGGTGCTCAGATAACAAATAATAGCCTGGCCTCCCCAAACAGAGTCTGATGGGAGAATTCAGATCTGGTTTGTATTTGCTGTCAGCTTAGACCTTTCATCCTCCTTAATACTTTAGCTACACCTATTTTTTTGTGGGTCTTTCTATCACCACAAATGGGCACCTTGCCAAACTGGATAGGTGTCATCTTGGGACTGTTTTCATGTGAGCCTTTTGTGCCAGTTATTGTTTAGCTTTCGTTCTTCCATCTTAGTAATTGAAAAGCATTTATTTTCAATAACATGCAGGTGTTGGGTGTTGTTTTACCCTGGAGCATAAACATAATTAATAAAAAATAATAACAATAAACAGATTTTAGATGGTGGAACAGCTCTTCAACTTTTTCTGTAGATTTTCATCACTTCAGAAGGATAGAAGGCAGATCTAGTCCAACCATGCATTTGTTTTGTAAAGGGAACCTGAGCAGGGGGTGAGACTGCATACCCTCAGGGTCCAATCCAGCCTAATTTATTCTCTGACTCTATGAAAGTATATATGTTGAAAGTAAAAGGCATTAATAATATTAAAGCTTGTAAATCTAAGATATCCATTTATCAGAGTGAAAGACACCATCTTTCCATAGGACCATGACCAGCTTATCTTTACAGTGTGATGCTGGTAATACTGGAATATGGGAAATATTTATGGTGTGGGACTGCAAGTTAACCATTGGTCTTTGGGAGACTGTCTTGTAAAATGTTTCATCAGCATATTCACACATGTTGCTTTTAGTTTGACCTGAGATGTGACCTGAGTCACAAGGACTTTGCTGTGTAAAATGTTATGTATAATATTGTGAAGGCGGGAAAGGATTACTTTTCTCCACCTTCCCATCAGAAGTAACTAGAACTGTAGGATTAGGTTATTTGTGTAAGTCTTCTTGATGCTCTGAAAGAGTTTGTCTATCCTGCCCTCAGTCTCGTTGGTTCCTGACGCTTCATCCTTAACATCACCACTGCAAGCAGAACGTATTAGTCATTGTAAGACAGGGCTTGTTTATGCCTGTACCCTGGGGTGGCTGCTGAATGTTTTTGTTCTGCCATCGCTCAGTTGTTTGTTAGTGCCTGTTTACAACTAAAACCTTAAGGGATGAATATCCTATCCTGCTGACTTCTGTGTGTGGCTGATACAGAGGTTGAGTTTGATGTGAGTTGTTACTTTGATCTTTTGAACTTTGATTCAGACAGGTTGTTGGGCTCAGTACCAAACTGCTGCTTTGAAAATGTAGAGATTTGTTTTATTTGAGTGAGAATGGGGCTTTTCCCCTTTATTTGCAGGTACACTAACTCAGTCATGGCTAAAAATCCTGAAAAATTCAAATAAATTTCAACTCAAACCAGTACAAGGTGCATTCACCTTGCTTTTTGCAGTTAGGGCCTAGCATGTGCTTTTGAAGAAAATTCCCATGTCCTGTGGCTAAATACTTTGGTATTTAGCATTCTCGTGTACCTTGGAGCACATGAACTAGGTTTCTTTTTGGTAAAAGTAGACAGGAAAACATGTCCCTAATGCATTCCACTGGAAAACTGCCCTAGGACCAGACAAGACCTAGCTCAAAATAAAAATAAATAAAAACCGCAAACAAAAACCCTTTCCACCATCAAAAAGCACCTGAACTGTGTATAGTATTTATACAAAAGATTCTCACCACCAGCTGTTTTATGCTACAGGTGTGCTCTTACTGGTCCTCTGTATTTGCTAATGAAGATGTACCCAAAGTGGTAAATTTTAATAGAAAAATGCAGATGAGTCTTAGTATCTCCTTTGTACAGATGGCTGTTTGCAGTGCCTTGCCCAATTCACCATAGTCTCTTCTCATAATCCAGCATACGACTTGATTTTTGCAAGCCTTTGACTACTATGGAAGTAAGTAGGGGAAGCTATTTTATTTAAAAGTATGTTTTCTGAGAGTGGGTAGAGTAATATTAAGAATGATGTTGAACTTTATTCTGCATTTGACACCACTGACATAAACTATTAAGATTTTTTTTTTCTTGTTCTAAAAATGGGTAAAGATTTTGTGCTATAAATGTTTCCAGAATGGAGGCCAAACTTGAAGAGGAATTTATTGTCAGGGTTCATCACTGATACAGTCTTTGGAGCTTCAGTATCTTCAGCCAGTGTTACCTATCCTCTCACTTTGTCTCTCGGAGTGGTTGCTCCTTTCTCATGGTATCAGGCTGCAGTTTAGATATGAACTACCTATGGTTAAAAACCCAGTAAATTTAATGCCTCTGATGTAAACATTCTAATGTTTTCAGAAACAGATTAACTCTTTGTGATTTTAATTTCTCTGCAAGCTTTTTAAACTGGCACTTACCATCTTTTTTTGTACAATTCTACAAATATATCTCATTCCTTCTCCTCCCTTTAATGAAAGCTGGAAAATAAAATCTTGAGGCTTAAGTATAATACCAAATATCACAGGATATATTGTTCAGTCATTTTACTCCTGATTATATGTATTTTCCTTTAAAACTGTATTTTTATGTATTGGAAATATGCACACTTGAACGTGTTTACTACAGCTTTTATGGGCTAATGTTGAGCTGCTTTTTCATTTTAAAGCCATGTCTCAGTGCTCTTGCATTATTTTGTTAATATTGCTCAAACTGCAGAGCACTTGAGATGCTTTGGCCAAAGTGTTGTTCAGAATTACCTCTTTAAAAAATCAGTTAATATTGATCCATATCCGTGGAATGTTGCTATGGAATTGATGCTGTTTACTCGTTAATCACTGCAGACTGCAGCTCACAGTGTTGGCAATGTGACTTGTTTGTTACATGTGACGATCGCTTTATAAATGTCAATAAAATCAGGACAAAAACCTCTAGTACAACTGGAACTAGCAGCTCAGTATTTTCCTCATTATTTTTGGCAGCAAAGTAGTCTTACAGAACAGTATGCAATAAAACTGAGCCAACTGAGTCCCACACTGTGGCTATAATTACATATTTTTGTTTGCTAATCAGTAGAATTTTTCTGTGTACACTATTATACTTTAATGGTTCTGTTGCAACACCAAATTTACTACAATGTTCTCTTGAAGAAAATGGCACATAATGATTTTGTATTTACTACAAGAAGATATTAAACTAAATAATACATAATGATGCTACACAGATTAACCAGCTCTTTAGTTCTTCTGTTCCTTATCTATGCTTTAATGGTGTTTTAGGACAAACATAAAGTTATTTGGGAGGGAATTACCAGAATTACCGAACTGGTAAATATAGCCATCTGTGTGGGATGTCTTGTTTCTTACTTGAAAACTATTAGATTGTAAATTTAAGCTGTGCTTAGTACTTTAATTTCCCTTCCCACAACTCATGGAGCATAAGGAGGGTTGCAGCCAGCTCAGATAGGTAATAAGTTCATTAATTACAGGTTTACCTTTTTTGTTGGTTAAAAAAGCTTGTGTGGGACTTGATTAAACAAGCTGTTGTGGTGTGGCCCTGTAGAGGGCTGGGCAGGGAACAGCTCAGAGAAGCTCCCCATGCAACTTTTGGAATCAGTCTTCCATTAACTCTAAAGGTTGCTTGCTGTTATCAGGCTTTGTGCCCTTCTCGGGTTTTTTATATTATTTCTGTCCAAAGTGATTGCACTGCAAGTAACCCCCGTGTACAGTGGGCAGTGTGGAAGGCATGTTATCTCAAGCTTTGCCATTACCTTGTTTTTATTTCTGACATTAAATAAATAAACAAACAAACACTCAAGGGTTTTTATTCCTTTTCTTTTTATTCATGGGTATTCTGTCACTTAATTTCCACTTGATAATTTTGAATATATCTGACAATCTTAAGTTAGTATAAAGCTTTTCCATTTACCTTGGAAACAGAACTCTCCTGTCAGACACAATCTGTCCAGGAGTGGAGAAGGAAGGAAGGCATGGTCTGATGGTGGCAGCTTGCCCCCTCTACTGCAGATACAGTTAATTATGTGTGAAGGTTGTGGTTTTTTATAGATTTAGATATAGCTCTAATATTTTCTATAGATTTGTCAGTTTCTGCGGTGCAATCTGACATATTAGTGAGAGTAAGTAGTTTCTCTTCTGCGTTTGATTTGCAGTGTGAGTCTGTATCAGGATAAGATACTGGTTTTATAGGGGAAGTTGTACTTAGTGTATGTGATATTTTTGCATGTGGCTGAAAAACAGTTGATATTTCAGCATTGCTGAATGTTGATTGTGTCCTAGATCTTGTAAGTAAACTTTTGGCAAGATCTTTTAAGTTATCTTTGTCTTGGTTGTGTTGCACATATGATTTGTCACAGCCTCTCAACAAAAGGAAAGAATATTTGAGAATACTTGTTTTTATGGGTAATTACTTCTCAGGCTTGTGTTAAAACGCTGTCTGAAAGAACCTTGTTCATACATCATTTTCTGGTTAATCTAGTGTTTACCTTTTTCTTCCCTTGTATTTATTCCATTAGAATACATTGTAATGTGTTCAATTGGATTTACCTATTGCAAGGCAATTTTTGTATAATTAATACTGTTAATTAATCTGGTTTGAAACAGCACTCGAAATTGAGAGGATGTTTCTGTGATTGCAGACTGAGAAGTATCTCAACCAAGTTTTCTCCCTTCAGTGGTTCACAATAAAAGTAAAATAGCACAAGTGAAAATGGTCCAGGAAATAAGAAAACCAGCTGCTCCTCAGTAAATGACTTGGAGTCTTCCAATAGCCTGTTAAGCCTTGCTGCAAGCCAGAGAGTATCTCCTTTGTTGATGCTCAGTCTTAGTCCTTTGTACATTCCAGCTGCTGCCCTAATTCAGAGTTCCTACGATCCCTGTGGATTTTTTAAGTCCCCTTTGACGTATGCCCAGCCCTTAATGTACTTTGCTTCTGTAACTGACCTTTCCTCTGGTACTTTCTTCACCCTCTCTCTCTCTCGCAGATGGTGCCTCACCGAAACCTCCATGAAGATTCCGTGCTGCTGCATGGTCAAACTAAACCTGTATGAGTTAGAGGGGAAGGGAAGAGATGGCTCTTAAAAACAAACAACCAAATTGCTTACAAAAATTGTATAGAATGTAAAATTTGAAGTCTTGAAAGCTTTTCCTTGGCAGATCTGCCCACCTTCCTTTTGAAAGATTTTTCAGGGAAGTGGAGCTTTTCACATTGCACCACGTACCTCCTTTGTCTGGCCCAGGCTCAGTGTCTTCTCCCAGGCTTTCTCAGAAGCTTTAATGTATTCTTTCATTCCAGCAGTGATGTATAGTGTTCTGGTGCTTGGTGCACCCAATGGCTAAAGAGAAAAATCACCTTCTCCTATGTCTGGATTAGTTATATGTAATTAGAAGTCATATTTCCTTATGGAAGCCCCTCAGGCTTCAAATCCACAAAGACCTATGCGAGAATGTCTTCCTTCCATGTTCTCTGTCAGGAAGGGCTGACACCCTCCCCTATCACCTCCCCTTGCATTTTTGTGGGGAAAGAGTGGTTAACGTTATACATTATTTTTTTAATTTTCACTATACCTTTAAAATTCTCTGGAATAACATGCTAGCAGCCTTTTGGGCTGTGAGGATGCATCACTGTTATAAGGCTCCCTTTTACACAGTCATTTTACAATTATTACTTGATAGCCTGTGCTGTCTAAATCCTTGACCTGTGCCTGTCAGCTGCTGGCTGATCGTAGTGAATAAATTTGTATAATCACTGCATGATGACTGCTTAATAACTGTACTCCAAATATGCAAATACCTATTCTGGCTTAATACAATTCATCTGCTTTGACCGGCCCATGCACTTAGTATTTTTGAAACATTTGTAAGTAATGCAGCACACCATTGCAGTCTCCCATCTTTTTGTGCCGAGCTCTAAAATGCTGAAACCTACAGAGAAGAAAAAGACATATTACAAAAAATCCAAAGAAAAATAGACATCAAACAACAGAGAGGAAGCACTTGCCTGTATGTGTTAAAAATGAGGGGAAAAAAGCCCCTAAACAAAAAACTTCCTTAAGGATTATAGGAAGTTTTTCTATTTTCATTCTCTTTTCTAGGTTAGCAATATGCCTTTACTCAGAATAACCTGCGGTATTAATTTCCTTGCCTGCATTATACAGAAGACTACATAAAACTGGAAGATACAAATTCAAAAGCTTATTTGAGTCTGAGACACTTACAAAATGCTCACAAAAAAACCCCAAACCTTGACCCAAAAAAACCCCCAAACCAAACCAAACCAAACCAAACCAAACCAAACCAAACCAAAAAATGCCAAAACCCCAAGATAAAGAGCAAGGCCATAGTCATACAGAAAAGACATCTTTCTCACGTTTGTGATTTTCCAGTGCTGAAGGGTGGAAGAATATTCTGTTCAAGCCCCGGTCATTTCTTTCTCTGATCTTGCCCTGTTCTTTTAAGCATTTTCTTTGGCCATCAAGTGACATAGGTTGCTGAGACAGATGGACAGCAAATCGTACCAATTTGTCCATTTCTGTGTTCTTTATTGCAACATCAGAACATCAGTAAATAGCTTTTAAAAAATAAAATCTGATTTTCATTGCACTATAAGACATGCTTTTTATCTTATTATTAGATACTTGTTCCTTTAGTCTTTCTCAGAATTTAACTTAATGTGTCTGAACAGCGCAGGAGGAAAAAGAGACTCCATAGTTCAACGCACCAGACAGCACTTGGTATGATGGTAATAGCCCGAGATCTTCAATAGCTTAATAGCCATCGTGGCAAAGAGAGTTTCAGGGAGATTTTGAAGGCAATAATGTGGATATTTGCTAAAGAATGACAGTCATGTAATAATAGCACGGTAACATGAACGAAAATCCAGGACAAAGCAGGCATCTTAGCAATGAAATGTAGATAAACCGTTTTTGTCCTTCCAATCTGTGCAGTATCCAGCTGGAAACAAAGTACTGTGGCTGCCCAGGAGGCTGAGGAAAGGATTTTGGAGTTGTCTGACCCATTTCTGCAGGGTCATACCGCCTAAAACAACTTGCACCTTCTTAGTAGTTGTTTTGGGAAGCTGGGGGACCAAGTTGGGAGGAGCATGAGCCGAGCTTGGTTTAATAGCACAGAGAAGCCTGAATTTCTCCAGACTTATCACTTCCCTCCTTGGTAAACAACAACAAGCAGTTTTTGTACTCACTGCCGGGAGGTATTTAGGGCTTAGCTGTCTCCTTTCCATCTGGAAAAGAGTGTGGCATGTCAGGTGTCTCAACACTAACACAATTAAAAGGAAGTGAATGGCTCCTTCACTCATGCCTTAATGTCAGCAGTTTGGACTGGGAAAAACTGGAAAAGCACTATTGGAGCCTTTCCTACTGTTTTTTCCTGCCAAAAGTGTGACATTCAGACAGGTTTATCAGCCCCGTGTTTCTCTGAGCCCTTATGCTGCTTGAGTGGGCTGACAAAAGTGTGAATCCTATTGACATTATAGCTCCGTCTACAAAATTGGAGCAGAGCTCTCGAAGACTAAGAAAGATGATGTCACAAGTGTGAGATAAAATGAACACTTTCTTTATTATTTAGTTGTTTATGGAAGGAATTTGCCAATCATCATTGCTAGCATGACAGGACAACTTTTACTTGGCTTTTTGTTTATTTTTAATATGAGTTTCTGGTATCCCGAGATACTTGACTAAAATAAAAAATCTGCCAAAATTTGTGAGTTTCCTGTTGGTTTGTGTTTTGTCAAAGTAAGAATAATTGGCTGTGTCCAATAAATGTAGCACACTTAAAATTTAACAGGTCCGTGGGTAAGTGAGCTTTATTTTGAGTTGTTGTTGATTTCTTTATCCATATGGGTTTTTTGCCAGTTTATGGCAAGGACATTGATTATGTTGGATGTTTCAGCTGCTTTTGTTATGCTTGACTGTGAACTGCATCCAGATAAGGACAACCTTCTCTTATAACAATCAGTAGGTTTTAAAATTTAATTCCCAGCACTTTTCACCATGGCAGGCAATTACTGCTGGTTTGTAATGCTAAATTTATAGGATTTCAGCTAAACAATACTCTAAAATACAGGTTTCCCATGTCTGACTTTACAATCAGGTTTATACCTGCCTTCGTATGAGTAGTTTTGTTCCTTGCAGTATATACTGGAATAATGGGTTTATTATGTTTTATTATTACTTTTTATTAAACTCACTCTGCAGCATGGTTAGTTGGAGCTGGGAGGATTCCCAATTTTAGTTCTGGCTTCCGGAAGGCCCCTTCTGCAGCCTCGGAATGTTGATTCTTAAGAAAAGAAGGCACTGTACAGAGAATGTGGGTTGACACGTAGGTAATCAGTAGCTTGAGCACCAAGACTTGCAGGTCTCATTTTGGTGTTAAGTCAGGTGTAGGTACTAAGAGTTTCTGAAATTAAGAGTATTTAAGGAGCTGTAAATGTAGACTGTGGTGAAATGCGAACCCTAATTCAGGGAACTAGCCATCTCAAAATAATTGGTTCATCTGTGCTTTTTGTGTTTAAAATGGAGAATTTTAAGGATAAAGCTTAAGATCATACTTTTAAACTCTGAGATTTTGTCCAGGAAATACTGTATAATTGCTAAATTTTTAAAATTAATTATGTTGGAGGCCTATAAACCAGTGCATTGATTAAAAATCTTCAGTTCATTAAACTTCCCAATGGCAGGGGCCATCTCAGTAATAAAAACTGCCATTCCTAGCAGTGGACTGGCATCTGTGTTGTAATCTTTTTAACATGCCCACCTTTGTTCATTAGACCAGCACCTGTTGTCTCTTGATGGGCAGGGTTTATTTCCCCTTGTCGTCGGTCTCAGAGGTGCAGTTGCAACTTCAGCAGCAATTGACTCCAATGAGCTTTCCAGAGGTGCTTTACCAGTTTAGCAGAATGAGGCTGGGTTTTGCTGTGAGTTGGTTCTTTGGTTGTTATTTGGGGGTTCAGTGGTGGTTTTTTGGGAGTGGTGTTTCTTGTCTTTTGTTTGGGGCTTTTTGTTTGTTTGTTTTCCTTCTGGTTGCCACACACATCCTTGTGATGGGCATTTTTGGAAGGTCCACAAGGACGGAGGGTGTGCGTAGCAGAGATGTGCTACAGCGCACAAAGCAGTTTCCTCTTCTGTCCCCAGCAGTGCCTCTGATGCAATGACATTATCCTGGTTTTATGCACTCGTGGCATTTGCCATGTGGAAGAGCAGTACCACTTCAGAGATGTATCAAGCACAGGTGACTTTCTTAAATAAGCAAACCTCATGAATTTCCGACTGAAAATGAGAAATGAAAATCTGGAAAAGCACCAGAGAACTAGGAAAAAAGGCTATATAGATTCTTGAAATGTAACACAATGAATCTGCATATGTTGTTTACATCGTAGCTTCACTTTATTCAGACTTGCACACAAGGTCACAGAAGAAATTTGGGCCTTATTATTCCGGGAGGAGTTTGTATTTTTTTGCTGTGGTGTTTGATTACCTTACCCTTTTTTATTACCATCTGCACTGCAAGGGTAGTTTTGCTGAGGTTATTTTTTTTTTTAAGCAGCATCCCATGATACCCTTAATTCTGTGTTTCCTGTGCTTTTGCTTCATTTGCAATTTTAAGAGATTTTCTCTAAGAAATAGGTTTGTTCTATATTGTACACCAGTAAATAATTAGCTGGGTTTTTTACTATATAACTTTAACCCTTTAATTCTGGAGAACAAATGCAATTGTTTTACAATAAATTAATTAAGAAAGGATTTCACCTGTTAGCATCCTTCAGTGTACAGGGAGAAAGATGGTGTCAGAGATTACATATTTTTGTTTAACACATTGTTATTAATATGCTGTCCTTTTGCGTAGGATTTTTATTTTGATACCTGCTTTTGTTCGTGTATTTTAAGCAATTATTTTCAGATGACTTCTTTGTGCAACCAATGCCATTGACTGCAGTAGCTTTGAAAATAGTTTTTCCTCATTAATGGCTGCTGCTGAATTTTTTGGAGAACAAAGTACTGTCCCTAGTGGCTCCTGAAACTTATGGAAGCATGCAATGAAATTGCTAATATTATTTTTCATGGAAAAAGAAATCAGACTACTGCTTTTAATAGCTTCACACCAGCATGAGCAACTTGAACTATAGAAATGAATTTAATCTGAAGTTTCTTGAGCCATTGTTCAGCCCTCAAAATATAGTTCATGTTTTTAGGTCTTCAAAATTGAGAAGCCCCTTCCATGTGCTTGTCCACCCAAGCATAGTGGAACAATAAATACAGAAACCCAGTTTTTCTGGGCTGTCCACACATGATGGCACTGGGTAACAAGATCACTTTTCAAAAGACAGGCCGACCTGCATTAAGTCTTTGCAATCATTCAAAAGCCAAAGTGTTGTGTGCTATTTCAGAGCGTTTATGGGACCTCAGGTAGATTGTGGGGTAGCCAGTTTGTTGGGATGAAGGTAGAAGAGAAGAGGGTGTTCTTCCACCATCCCGTGGGTGTTTGCTGCCTCACCAGTGGCCCCAGGCAGGAATCAATGCTATCAAAAATCCTTTGAAATAGCTTGGTTTATAAGCCTGAAACTCATTTCAAGAAGCACAGTATCAATAAAGATAGTTAGAAGCCCTCTCTTCAGTACCCTCAGGTGTTGTCAATTGATCAGCATGCAGATCCTCCAGAGATGGGATTTCTTTCAGTTATGATTGACAGTTTTGTCTGTGGGATTTTCCCACATCTTTCCCATAGCTCTTAAATGGCAGGTCACTTGTGTATGAAAATGACCCAAAGCATATGATTTCCATAACCCTGGACAGGAAGGCAGCCTGTAGAAAAAAGGCACACTATGAGGCAGAGTCAGGGCTTCAAAGGGAAATCACATTTTTTATTGGTTGTAGAAAGCGGTGATAAAGCACAATTCCTTACCACTGTCATGTGCCGCCAAATCAGATTTGACTGAGTTTTTCAGCCAGTTGCACAATGAACAGTGGGATATGGTTTAATGTTTTCCAGGTCTGTTTAGAATAATGCAGATGAGCATCTATATAGCAAACTGAAAATACAGATGAAATATCTGAAACCAATATATCAAGGGTTCTTCACTTCCCTATTAATTTGGCAGCATGCCATTATTATAATGTAAATTTCTTCCTCATTACTACAGAATAACAAAATGTCTTTAACCATCATTTTTGCCTCCTGAGGTTGTCATTATCTGTAATTTCCACTAAGTTTCCCTGTTAATAGTGCTTGCCTCTCTGTATACTGACATTACTAGTTAGTGCACACTTCCAGAAAACAGAATATCTCATGTAAATATTTTGTACATGCCTGTTCCATGCTTTTTCTTTTCTTAATTAACGTGGCTGAGACATGTTTTAGCAGAGACTGAAGAATCATATTTAGATTTGCTAATCTGCTCTACCTTTGCAATTATTTTACTTTGTGTCATGCAGAATGCTCATATTTGGCAATATATTTCAGTGCCTGGGGTTTGCTTTAAGAATTGTCAAACTTATGTTCTGAAGTGTATATATTATTGGAAACATAGAGTATTTCTAGCATGAGTTATTGAGTTATGAAATAAAAAATGCATACATAGACCAGAGGTCATCTCTGTTCATGTATTTATAAAGTATGGTAGGAAAAAGAGGTTATTATGAAAGTTTTGAGTGGTTTGGTGTTTGGGTTTTGAGTTTTGATTTTGTGAGTGGTGTTCTCCTACTCCGCCCCCTCCTTTCATTCCTCTCTGTCATCAGTCACTGAAGTATATCAAATGCTAATTTCTACTCTTCCATCTAAGCCTGTCTGGAGTATTCAATCATTTTCTCTTGTGCCACCTTTATAAGGGAAGTATGCACGTCTACTTGTTCACTTTTGGCAGATGTCTTCCATTTTCCTTGTCATATGTCAGGATTGGTTGTGATAGAATTGATTTTCCTCCGTTAAGAATTCAATTTTTTTCAATTATTCGTTCATCTTTCTGGAGCTTCTTTGCTTATAAAGGCTGGACACAGACGTGTGGAATCAGCTCCAGGAAACTAATGATAGACCATCTTTATCATAGCTGTATTTGCATTAAGAGCACCCTTCCAACATGAGAGGGGTTATAGATGGGGAGCTGGGACCTCCTATGTGATCACAGCTGCTCTGACACATGGTATGCTGATACTGGGTACTTTAATACATCAAAGGTTTAGAAGTGGCAAACCTGTGCTTCCACTTCCCTCGCAGCAGCAATGGTTTCCTTCTGCAGGTCCTGTTGTTTGGCTGTGCTCTGAGCTGGACTTGTGCTGAAGTGAATGGAGTTTGAGGAAGAAGAGGTCGGTTTATGCAGTTGAGTTGGTTGAGAGAGTAGCTGAGCATTGCACAGACACTGCTCGAAGGAGAGTGGGGACTGGTGGGGACTGGAAGGATCTCAGGGGCGGAAAGGATTCGTCAGCCACCAAGTGAATCCTTGCATGGACTTGAGTCCTTGCCCAGCATTCCTGAGGACTTCTTCCATGATAAGAATCATGGACAAAGTGCTAGTCCTAAGCATCTGTGCTGTTTTTATGTTGGTGTCTCAGGAAGTACTAAGGTTGGTAAAGATTGCGGTGGTGCTGCTTATAAAAATACGCTTGAGGTTTCAACGCATACTGGTTTACTTACCCTGCTTGGTTTGGAAAAGCATTTAGTAATTAGGTTAAAACAATTAAATTGGATAATATGAGCACAGGATAGATTTCAAACATTCTTTCTTCCCCTCAAGGTTACAAAATATTATTCTTGCATTAGCATCTTGGACTCTGTTGAGCAGAGATTTTGGGTAAGTTAAAAACAAAAGTTCAGCTGAGGTGGAATAAGAAGCCTTTGTGTCTTGGGACAGAGAATGTACAACGTGCTTACAGCTGATGGCTTGGCATCCATGGTCTTTTCAATAAACAATTTTAGAAAACTTCATTGAAAGTGCAGTATCACATGATTCTGTAGTTATCTTTTTCTAATATAAAGTACTACAAAAAACCATTTTGAAAATCAGTGAAAATGTGTCCAGGACGGGTATGGAGTATTGCAAGGAACTGCTTATCCAATTTTACTGTGTCACCTGAATATGAACTCTGGTATAGAACTCCTCAGAAAGGACAACCAGGTTTTTAACACTCAGCAGAAGACAGTTCCATCCATTTGAAGATGTTATCTGCCTCCCCACTTGGGGATGCATGACTTTAGGAAATACTCAACACCTTATGAAACCAATTATGGCCTTAATACAGAAAGGACTGCCATTGTTTCCATTGTGGCTTCAAGGACCATCTCGGGGTGAGGCAGTTTCCCAGTCTCCCTGCATTGCAGTGGGCACTGCCTGGTCGGTGGGAACACTGAGTGCCATGGGTTGCCTAAATGTGAGCCTGTAGAAAGCTACACAGCTCCTGCTGTGACCAGGTGATGTGGATCTCTTGAAAACCCATCCCCCCTCAGCTTTCCAAACCTGTTCTGGTTTAATTGCTTCAAACATGCTGCAGGGCACAGCTCTAACTTTGAACTAGTTAAATCTGAAATAAAATCTGAAATAAATCTTAAACGATGTTCATACAGACTCTTCCTTTCTTATCTCCATAAGTATTTGTTTAGCGTTTATACTTGAGCTTATTTTACCTTTTGAGTTGATATTGTAGTTTATTTGAAGATTATTTCTTCTAGTTGAGCTCCATAGCTGCTGCTGAATTAGGGCTTTACTGTAGTTAATATGCTCATGCATACACTACTTCCTTTATTATTTTCTATCCTTTTTCTCAAACTTTTTACTATAATTACAGTAAACGATTTCTTGGATTGCATGTTGAGAAGGCAGAATTGCTGTGCCAGCAGCCTTGTTTTATTCTTTTGCTGGCTCTTGAGGGTAATAAGATCTATGCACTCTACTAATTTTCTTGCATACTTAGCTGCAATTGCAACCTTTAGTAATTATTTTTTAATTAACTCCAAAATATTGCATGAATAATGCAAAATTTTAAAAAATGTAAAAATTAAAAAAGGTCAAAAGTAGGTATTTTTAATATTTCAAATCAATAAGCATTATTTCTTGGAATTTTTATATAAGGCTTTAGTAGCATGGTGACATTAAATGACCTGCACAACTGTAGAAGTATCAGAGGTCTGTTGTAAAAGAGAGTTTGGCATTTAGATGGGGATCAAATTTGTTTTCATAATTCGTGTTGAGAATTTCTTAGAGCCTTCAATAAGATCCTTTTCTAATACTGAAACTTTTATTCTACTTTACCTTTTCTAGAAGTTTGCTTTTCAATTAGCAGAAGTTGACTAAACACTAATTTGCAAAACACACTAATTCTGTCAGAAGAAAGAATTGTGTATATTTAGATATCAACTTGCAGACCAGTTGGTCTGAGCTGTGGGTGTAAAAATAGGCAGGAAATGTTTATGACCATGAGTGAAGGCAACATGAAAAGTGGCTTTTAATAAATCCTGGTTTCTGGGTTTGTTTTGTAGTGGATGGCTGCATACACCGAGCTGCTGGGCCCTGCTTAGTTGCTGAGTGTCGCAACCTGAGTGGCTGTGAGACTGGACAGGCTAAAATTACCTGCGGATACGACCTACCTGCAAAATGTAAGTCAAGCCTTTCTCAGCGGTTTTGTTTCCAGCACGTGTTGCTGGTGTGCATGGTTCATTTCCCTGTAGTCTAATTCAACAGGGTATTCATTTTACAAAACTAGCAGTGGGACTTAATTAAGCATGTTCTGTAATAATGTCTTCCCCTCAAAGCAATTCAGGCTTTTCTAAACGATTATTTCACCTATGTTATCCGATGAAAACTTACATGTCTCTAAAATATAAAGCATCTTTCATGTTTATTTTTTGCAAGCTAAAACCTATCCTTTCATATGCATAATAAAGGATTGGAAATGCTTTATGAAATATGAACAAAATATACATTATCATATTTAAGTTCCGCGGAGACAGTTTTTGGAAATGTTGCATATTTGATGTTCTTCATGCAGATTCCTTGATGTGAATACTTTGAGGGCCCAGGAGATCAAAGTGATGTATTGTGTTTTCAGCTGCTACGTAGTGTCTGATTGGCAATTACTGTGAAGGCATCTGTCACACTTCAGCTTTCGACAGAGTGCAGCTCAGCACTGGAATGTTTTTGCACTTTGAAAGTGGAATTGTCAAAAATTTTCTTCCTATTTCAAATAGGAAGATAGTTATTTGACTGTGTTGTGTAGATGTTGAGTTTGTCTTGGAAAACACTTAACATGTTGACAGCACGTTGGTTGGCCAGTCTATTATGTGAGAATGTAAAGCAGGAAATCTTTGCAAATTAGGATGTTACAGAATAGTACATAAAGACATGAAGATACAAATACCAAGAAAGCATTGTAGACTCCATATAACTAGAATTCAAGCTCTCTTTTTTTTTTCTTTTTTTTTTTTGGATATGCAGGCTGCAGCAGGAGTATGGCTCACTCAAAAATATTTAGATCTCTCTTAACTGTCATGTAAAATCAAATTCTGGCTGCAGTAGCAGGTATCTCTCTAGACTCCTGTAGCTCTTAATGTCTTAGGTAGACAAGAAAACTGTTTAAGAAAACTCTTTTCCCAGTCATTTTTTTGCACTTTCTATGATGATGATGATGATGAGAGCTTCCAATTATTTCCTTGACAGTGGTAATTTCTATATGTGGGAAAACTTTGCTATATTTTATGCGTAGTTTTACCACATGGTAATGGTCATTTGTGAAAGGCTAATTTGACTAGAGGAAGATTCAGTGTGGTAGTTAGGTTGGGTTTGTACATGGCCCGAATCTTCAACAGACTCCCATAAAAGGGATAGGATTGCTGGATAACACATCATAATTTACTCTGCTGGGGATGTTTGATGTTTAATTCTTCCCCTTTAACCAAAAAATATCTCTGGAGGGACAGAAAAGCCGCTTATCAGTGGGTGCATAATTCCTCCCATGTATTTTAGGGAGAGAAATTAATTACAACGTATCAAGGCAACTGATACGTGTTAGAAAGAGGAAGGGTCGTGTCTTAGGTGTGACCTCCCTTTAAATCTTGCAGCAGGTCAAGGGGTTGCTTAAGTTAGGTTTGAAAAATAGGATCCTGTTTGAAGGCTATAGGAAAGTCTTTGTTCTTTGTGTAGGAATAATAAACAAAACAATGAGAAAACCCATTATCACTTGAAGTTGGAAATAAAACCTGTAACTAGGCACGGGGAAAAGTCAATATTCTTCTTAATCAGTATTGTTAGAAATTGAAATTGCATCAAAGCCATGTCTACTTGTATTTGATTGTGCATCAACATGAGAGGGGGAAGGATACCTTTAACAGCAACGGGCACGGAGAGGGAAACATAATTTACATGCAGAGGCTGAGAATTAAAAACTCTTGATTTCTTAGCTTTTTTCCTTAAAATGTATTTGTGTTCTCACCAACTGTTTTCTTTTACTTTTGCCTTTACAGGCTTTAGGTTGTAGGCTCATTAAATTATTGTACCGTTTAAACCATTCATCTGAAAGTGATCAAGCAATCACGACTGGTTTCATATTTTAGAGAGATATAAAGCTACTGGATATATTTTGTTATTCTCTGTCACTTTGTCTTAATAGTATGAGAGTTTAACTGTGGGAACTACTTTGCATTTGGCTTTTGTGAGGAAAGCGGCACTGTGACAGGAGGTCCAGGCTCTCCCATCCACATCTGCTGTGAGGCAAGGTTGTGTGCCAGCAATTTGCTGAAGGTTATAGTTGACTGCTAACTTCCAGCTTTCACAGGGAGTTTGCTTTTCATTGATCTGTTTGTGTATAGGAGACCAACTACAATAATCAATTAATGCTTTTTTTGAGTAGTGAACTATTTATTCTGTTGTCTCTGTTCTTCTTGTGACTGTAGTTGGACAAATAATTATTGTAAATGTAAAATGCATTTCTTAGCATGATGAATTGTTGGGTTTGGGTGGGGATTTTTGTTATTTAACAGATTTATAAAATGTTACAATTGTATTTCCTACCCCTGGGATTTTCCCATCTCAAGTTCTTGATCCTGAAATGCTTTGCTTAGAAACAGTTTGCTGAATTCAGCAAAGCTGCTCTGGGATGCAGCAGCCTGTGTGTGCTGTGTGATGCAGGACTTGGGCTTCAGCAAGGACTCCATATTAAAAAAGGTTTAGTATTCTAAGATCATGCAGCATATTGCTTTGTTTTGTAAATGACTTGGAGGAAGCTGGGATTGAGTTTGAAGCTGAAGGGAAGGTATGCTTTGTTAGGAAGCTAGTAGTTGGTAAATAAAAATCACTCTGGCCATCTCCTTTATGATCTATTGTATTTTTATTGAGTACTTTGCTATATTTACTTAGGTTAAATAAGAACAGGTCTGACAAATAACTTCTTCACAGAGGAAAAATTGAAAAATAATATCTGACTGAAAAATGCAAAGATTTAGGGTTTAGGCTGGCTTTCTGTCATTTGTTCTTGGTGCATCTGAGTCAGAAATCAGTTTGTGAAATACACAAGTAACAGCAAATGTTCAGGGAGAGAATACATTAAATAGTTCATCATTTTCCTCAGCTCTTTATTGTAATAATGTGAACACATCAAGATTAACATGTCCATGGCCTGGAGATGTTTCTTTATGAACTTTTCAAGATACACACTTTTTTATACCAAAAAGTATTCTGTTTGAAAATAGAAGTAAAGTCAAATTGAGTTTTCAATTACCAGTTAATGCAACATTCAGTACAGTTTTACAGAAGTCAGAGTAATCACCATCTGCCTCCTGTGCTGCAAAAGCCTACACAAAGCCCCCCCAAATGCCAACCAAGTTATTTGCTGAATACATAATTTGGTTGATGTCATCTATTGTTGTTTTTCAGCAAACACCTATGCAGGCGCCCAAGTTTCCATAGTGCTCTGGAGGACTGAAAAAGGCCGTGCCTTTTGCTCTGAGATAGTTTCCTTTAATGCTGTCCCAGACCAATCATCAATTATTTAACTTCTGTACTTGATATTGTTGTTCCTTTTAAAGAACAGTTCATTCTAAATATTGTACAACTGATCTTCAAACATTGAGCAGTACTCTGATACTGACATGCTTTAAATAACAGATGAACAGTATCTGTTTGAAGCTCTACAAATGCTTGTTTTCTTTCTCATTTGATTAATAGTCTCAGTTGGCTCTACTGGCAGAAAATGGTCTGGATGTAAATTGTGTTTATGGCTGGAACGAGGGGTCCATAACAGCTTTGCGGATTGTTATCTGCTTGCAGAGGTTCACTGTAAAAAAACACCCTGTCAGGACACCTTAGAAAATAGAGTCCCATTCTGCCTGGTACTTAACAGGCCTAAAAACAACTGAAAACCAGCACAGGTATGGGGTACCCTGACCTAGGCAGGAAAGGACTCCCAAACGAACTCCTTTTCTATTGTTACCAAGTCTAGTAACAATTTCTTTCTTTTTCTGAAAAATGTCTGATAATAAAACCCCTAAACCTAGGAAAATAAAATCTTACAGCCTCTAATATGGGATAGAACCAACTATCAGTAAATCTGAAAGGTGGACTTTTGGTGGAGACACCTTGCTAGGCAGTTTCTAATACAATGGTTTATGTTCATAATAAATCTATAATATTTAGAATAAATTTTTCTGTTTGCCTGACATTTTTAGTACTTTAAGCACTGTCCCTGAGTAAATAGCATATATAGCAAGTCCTCTGGTCCAAGATCAGCCTGGAGTAATAATGTGAATGTGCTCTCGGAGACAGTTCCTGCTGTGAAATAAGTAGTTAGGAGAAGTGCTAGTATTAAACGCAGTAGGAGGAATCAGCTTTTAAATTTGTTTAATCAGATTAAAAAGTGGAGATTAAAAAGCAGAGATTAAAAAGTGTGCTTCTGTTATGTAGACATAATTTCCAGTCTTTAAAAGATGAATATTTGCAGGGTATTATTCTAAAGTAAGGCTGTAAGGGTACTGATTTTTAAATCTCTCCTCATTTTCTTGGAGATCAGTTGCAGACCTGTAATTAAAAGGTTGATTTATGCTGAAAGGGGACTCCAAAACTCTACTGCACTACAAAACTGACCAGTTGAAAAAATGGGCACAATGTTAAAGGATATTTTCCAGATTTCCAGGATTCCACAAAGAAATTTGTTTACTTATTTTTATTACCTTGTTTATAAAATAATACGTAAGTTTTGTTTCAAATGATTCTAAATTTCTGATATGTGAGGGTTGAAGAGTTGCTCTCCTCTGCATGGTTCTGATGGTTGTTCAGTTTGCTACCTCCCTATTTATTCTGGCAAGAGGTAAGTTGGGGAATTGAAAATATGTCTGGGAATTGAAAGGAAGGTATAAAAGTGAACAATATGTGGACAAGACAGGATTGCTTAGAGAAGACTGACTTGGCTACTAACCCTCAGCTGGTCAAGATCCTTGGTCTTCTCCCACAGTTGATGCATAATTGACTGAAGTTTAATGAAATTTCAGTTAAAAAGATACAACCTAAGGTGACACAATCATTAATAGAATATAAACTCAGAAATGTTAGGATAGTTTTCCAGGAGGGATATATTTCTAGTCATTATCTTAGTTGAGTAGGCTCACATTATTGTCAGCCTTGTGCCCAAACTGCATGACGCCTTCTGGGAAAAAAATACGTAGCTGGAAAAACACAGGGATTTCCTGAAGCAGCGCTGAGCTGCAGCAGCTCTTTGTCATCCCTTTAAATCTTTATCATTGCTTATACATTTAAAACCAATTTGAAAATTAAGCAAAGCAAGTTAATACTAATCAAAGGTCCAAGACCCCTTTTTCTTGAGAGGTATTTTTCTTTTTCAGATTCCTTTGGGAAAGGTTTTCTTTATAGCTAACAAAACCACTTACCACATATTTATGTGTTTTTCTTCTGAGTGGTTTCTGGATTTCAAAGGTGTTTTTTTATAAGATCATATTATGTATTTTATGACCATTTTGTAAATAAGTGTAGTCATGTCTTTATTGTATTTTAATTTGATCTAATTGGCTCCAGTCATCTTAATGACCTGCTGTATTCACCATGGACACTCACATGCATTGCCTATGCTGTTAATGTGTTGGAAGGGAAATATTAATGATTACTTCTTTGGTCCTAAAACCTCCTTAGATTTTAGAGAGGGTTTTATTGTAAAGCTTTATGACTTGTCTCTTCCTTACATACACCCCCACACCCCACGCACGTAAGAAAAGGGAGAAGTTAGGACTCTTGGGAGTGATGGGGAATGCATTTATCAACTTCATCTAGAAAAGTTCAAACATCTCTTCCAAGTCTGTGCAGCGTCTGTCATCAGTTTGGGGAGAAAAGGGACCAGTGCTGTAGCTACCAGAGGTTATGAATCAGCAAGAATCTTCCATCACAAGAATATATGGTCTTTGTCCTTGGATTTGAGCCTAGCTCACAGACATTTTTTTAATGGATAAATTCTTTAAAATTTAATTTGTGTATGGACCCAAGCGTGTGTTTGTCAGTGTTCTCTGCAGTGTCGTGCTGTGGTTAACTCATGGCATGCTCTGCTGGAAGCTGTCATTTTACATCTAATTGTTTGGTTACAAATGTATGTGTTGTGGCTAAAGGAAATGTTTTACTATCGATCCTCACTGCTAAATCTAAATCCTTCTCTTCTGGGCATCACTTGTTACAATCTGGTCACTGAATGCCGAACTCCAGGAGAGAAGTGGGCACTGAGAAATTTTAGAGGAGCCCTGAGCCATTTGCTCAGTAATTGGGTCTACCATTGGCACATAACATGTGTGTTAATACGCTGTAATAGCAGGCGGTAGAAACCTGATGCCATGAATTTCCCTCCCTGGCCTTATTTCTGTAATTCTGGACAGCTACATTTTCTGCAAAGGTCTAATTCTCAGTGTTACTGAAAGCAGTCACAGAACTGAGTTTGCAGGGTGGTGTGTTGGGGACAGCAGCCCGCCCTGTTTATCACAGTTACTTGGCATCAGCATCCAGCATCATCTGGAAATCCCCTCGATGGAACAGACAGTGAGTTACAAGGTGTAAACACTTTCCTAATGCTTAATTCATGTGTAAGGTACTATTTAAAATGTCTCCTAATTAGGTGCAAAATAATTTGTGCTGGAATATGCCTTTCCACACTGGTGGCGTAGAGTCATTCCTCAGGTATGTTGGCTCTGGAGCAGGGTGTTGTGCCCCTTAAGGCTAATATATTTAATTTCCTCCATACTTGGATATAGTTGGTCCTTTTTGTTCAAATAATAATAAAAAGAAGAAAAAGTCTAATGCATGGCAGAAAAACAAACAAAATTCTCATCACTACAGTCAGCTGACAAGGAGAAGGGGTTAGAATGGGTTAGAATGGAGATATTTATACTCCTTTAAATGCAGTGGTTGCTGCTCCCACTCTAATATGTTCCCTCAGTAGCCAAAGCCAATGCTCAGTACTTGAAAATTAATCTTTGATGCATGAGATTTTGTCTGCGTGAATTTTGCTTGTCTCATTTTAAATGGTGATAGAAATTGCTTACTGTAGTAAAACACAACATTAACCTCATAGTGTGTTGGCACTTCGTGATTTATGCTGGTTAAGTCTCTGAAAAATATGCAGCCTGTCTCCCAAACCTGGATTTAGCTTATAAAGTGTGTTGGCACAGGCTTGGGGCTTGAATTAGAACACTAACTGCTGTTCCTCCATCTCCCTAGGGTAGCAAAAAGGTTTAAAATTGGAGCCCCTCAGAGGTCATTACCTTCATATCATTTCTTCAGATTAATAATAATTCTATGTTTGTAGCTCAAATGTTTTAAAAACAGTACAGCCTAATTTTCTTTCTTGAAAGCAAAGAATAGGATTCCTTTTTGTGCTGAATCTGCACATTATGCAGCCAAAAATATGAGGAATTTTTTGCAAATGGAAGTAATCAGATCATAAGTAATAAATAAGGATTTTCTTTCAACTATTTTGAAATAAAGCAGAAAGAATAATATGAACCCGAAAGGTGCTGTGATTTTTTTGGAGTTCTCCTTCACTCACTCACAAACCTCGCTGTTGAGGTTTAAAGTTGCTAATTTGGTTTTGGGGTTTTTTTCTGATTGTATTTTGAAGGAATAATACAGATGAAAAGCAGGACTGTTTTGTGAGGACTTCTTTATCTGTAAAGTAATTGCTTTAGACCAGGCTTAAGTGGAAAGGATGAGAAGGTTATGTAAAATGGTTTTAAAAAGATCTTTGTTTCACCCAGCAGAGGAATTTTGAGGCTGTTCCACGTAACAATCTATGTACTTGGGGGTTTTTTTGGTGAAAACTAAGGTCGAACATTTGAAACATTTCTCTTTAGGAAGAAAACAGCAGAGACTATGGGGTGTAAATAATGTTTTAATTGCTGTAGGAAGGAATCTAAATACTGATTAGTCAGGTAGTAAAAAGAATTAAAATTGGTATTATTTTACGTGTTGAAGACGCTGTTTCACCACTGCTGAAAAGAGAACATAATCCAGGATGTTTTGCCTTCAAGTATGGGGATGAAATTCATGAGGATTTTCGTTGTTGTTGCTGTTCAGCACTAGAAATTAGTTCCCCCTTTATTTTAGATTTCTGATAGCATCCCCCTTTTCTTAATACTGCCTTCACAGAGATTTTTTTTTTTTAAGTTTCGTTTGACTTGTCGTGCAAGTTGAAGAACATACACTAGGGTTTGGGGTTTTTTTTTCATTTCTTATCATTCTCAGATTAATTTCTTCCTTTTTTGGTATTTGTGAGTTTTCGATGATGTTTGTGAAGATTCTTGAGTTGTCGTCAGTGATTTTGTACCTTTTTCAAACATAAAAAAAGGCAAAGCAAGGGATGGAGGGGACACATTTACATTACTGTATATCTGTAGCTCTGTGCAAGCTAGTCAGGGTTGCAGATTATTTACAGCATTACGTGGCTTGCAAGTGTTGTACCATTTATTCTTTTCTGAATAGATGGCGATATCTTTTAGATTAATTAGCTGATAAGAAAAAATAGATTCTAGATGTTGTTCATTTTTGGCCATTTACAGAATACTTGGAGAAGTTTTTAATGGTTGCAGCACAGGGTTCTCAGCTTTCTGGACTTGGACTGAAGTTTCACTGCTGGGAATACAGAGGAGCTTTGAAATCCATCATCTGCAGGGCACAGCAGTCACTCTGATCTGGGATTTAGACCTTTCTGGATGTCTTTAAATGTTAACAGAAAACCCAAACTGACTTAAAAGACTCAGCAGTACTCCAAGGGACTGATAGTAGTTCTAGGACCAGGTTTAGGAGGAAACTGTGTTCATGAAAGATGTAATACGCTCAGCATAAACCTCTTATGGCTGTTTCTGCCCGTGTGTTGGTTTGTAGGTGAGTATAATTTGTATAATATAATTTATGCAGTAAGAAGCTAGAAGAAATTATTAATTAAACAACTGTGACGAACTTTGAATTACAACTTCTTACATACCCTTGCTTAGCTATTTGTCATGATATGAATCTCTCTTCTGGCTCCTTGGGAAAGTGAGATATACTGAATTTCCTTTAACACAGTGGTCTGAATTCTTGTATTTCCTAGTGATATGTCAGAGAAATGGACAGAGAAATGTCTGACCACCTTAATGTTTCAATATGACAATGTGTTTGAGCATCACTGCACTCTTCTAAGTATGCTTCCTATTTAGTTTTTCAATAAAAATAGCTGGTAGCTTTCCAAGGCTTATGAATAAATAAATACATAAACACATAAATGTGAAATGCTTTGCAACACTAAAAATAACCCCTTTGATATCTGGTTATATCTATGTCTGTCTGGATCACTTTTTTGGTTTTTGCAGCTTTCTCACTACACTTTCAGTATAACTTTATACGATGTTTTCGTTAGAATTAAAGCATGTGGGTTGGTTTTGAGAAAGTAAGAATACAATAAGAATACTGTTTAAATATCTAATAGTCTTCATGGGCTGTAAACAGCAGGTCATCAGGACAAGACTGTAAACTGTTTGAAGTACCCATGAACACAACAATTTCTGTTGACGCGTTTCTGTTTTAACAGCTGCATTATTCAATTTTAATCCTCCAGCAGAACTGGGGAAGCTCCACACGTGTTTATATGTGACACAAAGAGGAGGAAAAAAACCCTTGAGACTTTGAAAGGTGTCATGGACGCAAAATAATGTCGTATAATACACTCTGAAAGCTCGCAGTTTTGAAAATCACAATTCACTCAAGTAAAAGATTGCATTTATGTCGGGTGTAATCCTGTCAGAGGTGTAATCTTGTTTAAAACAACTTTTTTTTTTTCCCCCACAAAATGAAGCAGAAGTGGTCCCAGGGAAGACTGTTCATTTAAAATTAATTTGTTGCAATACAGCCCTATTCATGAGAAGCTGAAAGTGAAGTTAATGCAAAATTGACTGGGAAGCCATGGATATTGTTGGCTTTCTTTCACTTTAGAGAGTTGAACAAAACAAATATGGAAAACAAGTCACTGTAAATCACAATCGAACACTTGGCAAAGAAAGACAATTTCCGAAAGTGAGTTTTGCCTTTGAACGTTTGGCCCCAGCCAAAGGAAGGATAAAACTGCCTCCAGAACTGCCAGATCCCTGCTTTGTGCTTGTTTTTTACAGTACATAAAAACTCCCCTCTTGTTGTGATTTATTGCTAAAGAATTTTTATTACCTGTCTTGCTTAGGGACTACCACTGTGTTAGCTTGGGAATAATTAGGGTAGAAGTAAAGAAAACTTGTATTATACACATTTCCCACCATGGGGAATTCAAAGGCATCAGAGAAGAGGCAGAAGATCCACGATGGAGGTCTCTGAGTCTTACAGATACATGGATGTCCTTTTGTACCTACACATCCATGAGTCCTCTTTCTGTATGGAACTTTAATTTTTCAGTCGGAGTATCTGGTGTTCTCTCTACATTCCCCAGATACTTTTTGGTCAGTTAATATAACTTGTAGCACTTTAGGATCTCTAAAACCACAGTAAGATTTCCTTTCTTTTTTTTTTTCTCTGTCTTTTTGTTGTTGAGTTTAGACAATGCTTTATTTAGCTTTCCTACCAGCTGGTTGTGTCAAAAAGAGCAGTTAGTTCATGGGTCAGAGAATCCCTTGTGATCATACAGAGGGTGAGGCTGAAAATGAGAGAGGACTTCTTTGGTCTTTTTTTTAGTAACAATATTTTAGAGGCCCAATGACCATGAATCAGAAATCAGGGCAGCACGAATGAGTAAATCCCCTGTATGGCAGACACAGCATTTCTGAAAGGAAATCCTCTAAGGTGGAACAAACCCTCACCTCGTATACGAAAGAGCTGGGGGGCTCTGGCCTTTTTCACATGTTGTGATGCTGCTTGGTGTGTTGTGTTTGGCTGTAGCATATGAAGAAATTGTAGCTTCAGAGCTTGTTCCACTGCTCCTTCCAAACAGCTCAGAGCCACCCTCATGCCTGCAGGGATGCAGAATTTAAGTGCTTGTTTAAAAATAAAGAATACCCCTCCGTGTGTGTAACCCACATTAGACACATGGACTGGCTTGACAACAACAGGAAGGAGAAAGTTTCCAAATCTGACTTAGGCTTTTAGTAGGAAAGGAACATGATTTTTTCAGTTTTTTGAATATTCTGTGCTTTAAAAGTGTTCTTTGAATTAATTCCAACTGTGGAAGTGACCTTTGTATCGAAGTGATACCCAGTGAGGACAAACTGAGGGTGTTAGAGCAGTTTGAGTAATCCATTGAGCCGGCATAATTTGGTAATAATTTTCTGTCACTCCTATTCAGTGTTGGATTTGAATCAGAAGTGTATAAGCAATTGCTCTGTAACCCATTATCTAATCTGCTACCTCGTAAGAATCCTGTTTTATTAAATAAATGGTGATTCATATTAGATGCAGGTGTGCTAAGTCCCTGTCTTGTGTTTTTTCAGCAGTCTGAGATTTTGATGTACCCCTAGTAGGGTGAATGAATGGTTTCCTAATCTGCCTATTTTTTTAGGGGGTGAATTCAGTGTTTTTAAACCTGGGAAAGCTTTAGGCAGGGCTGGTTGCACTGAGCCTTGCTCTGAAATAAATGCTTCCAAGGTGGTCACCTCTTGGTAGTGCCCCTTTTAGCCTCATGTGCAAAACACATGTTTGTTCCCCTCCCACACTTTCCTCACTTTTCCATATTATCTAACCAGTCAAACATATGTCCCACCCTATGGCAGAGGAATTCAATGTGTTTCTTTAAAAGAGGGCTTTGCATTTAACTGTTCCTTCAGGCCCTCCTTAATACAAAGCAGTGATAATGCTCATTTGAATTATTGTGTGTTTTATTGGAGAAATTGTAACGGGGATGTGCTGTTGATGTTTGGATAACAATGTATTTACGTGCCAGTGGTTTAAATCATAAAAGCACTTCTATTGGCTTACAGTATCTAGATGTTCAACATCAGGAGCTGTGATTTGGCTCCAAGCCCAGCATCCATTATATGTTGCACCTTTAGCCTCCAGATTGGTAAAATGGCAGGCATACAATTAACAATGTACAATTAACTACAGTTCCTTCTTTAAATGCTGCTCCTGGCAAGTATATCATCCTTCTCTTACCTCTGCATTTTTCTGCTTCTTCAAGCTTTCCTTCCTCTTTCCAGCACTTCCTTGTGCAGTCACTTCAAGTGGTGATCTCTCAGTATTGTTATTGTGTATTTTCAGGGATATTTATTTTTCATCTGTTATGCACCTTGTTTCAATATATGCATTTGAAAGATAATAGACATTTCTTTCTTTCCTACATGAGGTCTGCTATGTGCCATACTCTCTTCCATACATTCAGGGAATCCCCCTTCATTTTTAGCAGTCACAGCTCTTGAAACATGCCTTGTGTATCAATGATCAAACCATATCCATTTTAAAATGCATTTCTTCTTCTTCTTTCCTATCAGATATTGAGAAATGGTTGACTGCAATTTCTCAAAGTTCCAAGAACTAGTCTAAGCTTGCCTTCTGATCAAATAAAGTCTTAAGACATAATGCTTTATAACAGGCCAGACTATGATTAAACACATGGAGTTTTAACTTGTGAATACTTGACCAAATAAATGCCGTAATCAACTGGAAGGGATGGCATGTGATGATTTGCTGGGTGTGAAAATCATTCTTTATTACTTTCTTTCTTTCTTGCCTTCTTTATTTTTTACTTTCATGACCCGAGTTTTCATTTGCAATCAGTCTCACAATATACATAGTATCTTTAAAATTATCAGTTGTTTGGGTTTTTTTAAAGAAATTGTGTCTTTCTAGAGGGTTGTGTTTTGGGTCTTCATGGGGAATTATGTGTTCCATTGGTGGGCTGAGCAAATATTTTTTTATCTTGCCTACTGTAACATCACTCATGTCTAGTTCCTATTAAAAGTATCTTTGGTAAAAATCATGCTTTTCTCCCTTTTTAAAGGATCATTGTTTTTGAAAGCTAGAGACTTCTTTGTTTCTTAGCTTTTGGTCTCAAACAGAATGCATTTCTTTAGCTTTAAAATGCAAGGTTTCTGTTTAACCACGGATTGTGAGATCCCTTCTTTTGTACGTTTATGTTTGAAGGTATTCATTTGAGGGTAATTCCAAGTAAAAAGAAAGTCTTGTGGCACACTGGATGTCTGCAGGTGTTCTAATCTCCTGCTATATCACTGTCTGGGAGATTTCACCTTCATGTTTAGGGAGTTCATTCGGGCTAATCAGGATTGGCAACTCTGTGCAAATGAGATTGTAAATGAAGCTTGAAAGTGGAATTTATTTTAAAGAAAATGTTTGGATTAAAAAGGCTGTGTTATATTTATCTTTCTAATTTCCTCTTCCAGCTGATCACCCTTAACATTTTCATATTTTCTTATATTAAAAATTTTGAAAATCAAAGAAATTAAGGTGGATCATTAATATAAACTGCTGTTTTTTTCCTGAGTATCAATCATACTTAATGCATTCAGAATGTAATTGTAGTGTGTGGAGAATTCAGTCCTAACAAACAAGCTGAGAAAGAGACAAGTAAATTGGTTTTTATTCTTCATTTTGAAATGTTTTCTTGAGAACAATGTTCTGCAGCAAAGAAGGTTAAATTATGGCTCCCATTTAGGTAGCAGCTCTGTGTTTTAGGAGCAAAGAGATGTTATTAAATGCCATTTCTCTCTGAAGTCCTTCCTAAACTCAGTGGAGTTGGTTTGAAAACTGATAGCGCTTTGCCCTTCATGAGCAGCTAGCTTATCTTTATGTTCCTGGAGACTTGTGGAATTTATTAAATCCTTTAAGGAATAAAAATGGCATATACTTTATACGCACAGATTTTTATCTATTTCCTTTTACTTTATTGACGTTCCATGCGCAGGCAAGGTCAGTGATGTCTCTGGTGCTGCCCGTGCTGGCAGAGCTGTGCTGTTCTCACAAGCACTCCCATTCTCTCCCTTCAAGTTCCTACTTGACTAAAGAAACGTTTGCGTTGCTCTTTTGCCCAGTTCCTAACAATTCCCCGAGGAGCTGTTTTCACTTTCTGTAGAGCATTTACATTTTATCTTTGTAAGAGAGGAGTTTTGGCATCAATCTTTTTTCTACCCTAATGGGATTGATTTTGGAGTTACCTACACAACCATTCCCACATTCCTGCTTAAGTATAAGCCTTCAAAATACATGGAACAATAACCATTACATATCAGAAGATTAACTAGACCAGAGAACAATAAAACTTAGTGAAGCAGGAATCTTCAAGTGATGTGAAATGATTTTTGAAGCTTATGTCAGTTTTGTGAGAGCTTTAATTTTACATCCCTATACATTTCAGATTACTTGACAATAGCAAGCTAATAGTAGGGTGTACTTTTTCTACTTAGAGAAAGGAATGGAACAATTAAAAAAAAGTAAAAGTAGTTTCTTGCTTGAGAGGAGGAATGGTGCTTGTTGTTTGAGAATTTCTGTGAGAAAAAGTTCAATTTGCCCTCTGTTGAAGTTGTCATTTCAGCAACCTGAACAAAGTGGTGGCGGAGAATTTTTGCTTGTAAAGCCTTTTGGGGAGCTTAATGTAGTTTGCAAGTTTTCCAGTGACATTTAACAACAATTGGTTAGGTTGTGGCAGTGTCACAATCCATATTTATGCATCAGAGATTGGTTTTCTTACCTTGGCTTGTGCCCTTTCTGTTAAAATAGTTGCTGTAGAGTTAAATGTGCTGTCTGTGTAAATCTGTTTCCATACTGTGGATAGCACTGAGTGTGTATGTTCGTGTAGCATATGGTCGTGTTCTTCAAACAAGGGAAATCTAAAAAGAAGGAATTTCTCAAATACATAAATGAGCACAGATCTTTCTGGAAGACAGCAATTTCTTGACAGTCAAATAATTTTACAGTTATTTTTCTTCTCATTTTTTCTGGCCTTTCCCAGGCATGGTTAATGGTTGTATGTAATTCCAAAACAATGGAAAGAATAACATTCTGGGATGTCCTTCTGAAGAAAAGAAACGCAGAGCTGGAATGCTGAAATTAAGGCTGGAATAGCTGGGAAGAAAGACAGTTTGTTAAGAGATGTATAATTTTGAAGGTATTAATTCTTTGCAGCCTGAGCTGTCATGTTTCAGACTGCTTCCTGCAGCAGAATATCAGAAGTTACCAATTCAGATTGTCAACACAGAGTAAACAGTCAAGATAAATTAAAATTGCCCTCTGTGATTTGTTGTCCCGAGGAATTTGAAAGGAAGTGGTGTTATTGAGATATGTTATTTTCTCAGCAGGGAAAGCAAATGTGCCTTCCTAAGACTTATCTGTCACTTCCTAAATACCTTATTCAAAACCGTGCATATATTTTCATTTGTTTGTGATAGGCATAGAAGTGGGAAGTCTCCATTCATCCCTACTGCTCTCAACATAATATCTAACAAGGTTGACAGGTCTTGTAATTTGTTTGCTGCTTCTATTCTTTCGTTTCTTTTTCTTCAGTTCACAAAAGAGCTGTATTCCAACTCCTGTCACTTTTTGTGTGCTAAACTCACTTCAAGTGAACCTACATTTAAATCTCAAATCTTCTGCTCTGAATTAAAAGGTGACTGCACTTACATGAATAGATTTTGAGGATGAAAATAATAAGCTTCAGTAGCTTAAAATTTCATTGCTAAATCTGTTAATACGTACTAATTCTAAGCACTCCAGTGCTGATTTAAGATCTTACTAGGAGCCTTTTCAGAGAGATTGCAGAATGAGTGCATGGGTACTAGGTACGTGGGAAAGTCTGGCCATTAAATAATTCTTTAGATTAAAAAAAAAGCAAAAAGGCACTGGGGAGCCTGAAGACTTTTGCTTAAAATGTGCCTGGGGTTGAAAATTCATTCCAGCAGTCTATGATTGCTGCAAGCATCCAAATGCCTTAAGAAAAGGTTGCAGCTACTTTATGGGGTGTGTTGCTTGATGGAAGATGCTGCTGTCAAACCTCCAAGTATGCATTTGCATTGCCTGGGAGTGTCACCCTGGCTGTACAAACTTGAATTAAGGTCTTGAAGTATTATGGTATGGGGGGGAGGGAACAGAGGAGAAGAGGAATTTAGAACTTTGACCAAATATAGATTTTAGGCCAAAAAGTTGCCTTTTAGCTCCCTGCCATTTTCCTTGTTAAAATTCAGTGAGATATGAAAGGAAGAGGAATAATTGGGTGATGAGTTGCTGCATGAAAATTTCAAGGAGGAGTTTGTGTTTTGTGGCTCTGTGTCAAGAGCTTTCTTACTATGTGACTGTTTCATAAAATGAGTGGAGAAGTGGTTGACAATGTGGGTACATTGAAGGTGACTACAGTAAACTGTCATTAAATGACCAAGATCGTTTACCCTGTGTGAGTGCTCTGCCCGTGCCCTGAACACCAAATCCTGTCAGGCTCTGGGCACCTCTAGAGCTACTAGTGGAGTAGCAGAGCCACTTCTAAAAATCCCAACTTGCCTTACAGGTTTCCTGGCACCTTTCAGCAGTAGATGGAGGAGGAATGTACCAGACTTGTTGGAACAGACTGGTCTATGAGTGCATGGAAAAAATTCTTCCAGCCATACCATGACTGGAGATAGGGTGTGTCCCGTGCAGCTTGGGATGGGAAAGATTGTTTCCTGGAGGCAATCATCGTCCTGCCACGGCTGCCTCTCCCCAGAATGAGCTCAGAGGCGTGTGTAGGAGGAGACCCATTCATCACGGCCCAGGTCTGCTGTCAGAGCCTGCTCCTGTGTGTAGCTGTAAGGATCTGCCTTGGAGTTGTGCTCCTTTAATCCGTTCACGCTCTGCCCGCAGAACGCAGCCTTTGTGCTTGGCATCGTGGTGCCCTGCTTGGTCTTGCAAGCAGAGGAGCAAGGCAGTCTTCCGTCTTCCTTGTGCCCCATTTCCGTGGCAATAATGAATGAATCCAGCATTTTAAAGTCTGGAAAGGATTTAGACATAACTGTGCATTCATTTTGGATTTTCTTAATTGTGATTCCTCAAGGCGCAAGTTTAAAAAAATAAATCAGGAGGTACATATTTCCCTATCTGGTCACTAGTAATAAAATATCAAACTTTATCTTTCAATTGTTAGTAGATCAGACTTCCAGACATTTGTTTTACTGCTTGGTTCCATGTTTAGTAGATGGTGGGGGGGAAAAAAAAGGGCTGTTTCATGGTCCTGTGCAGGGCCAGAAGCTGGACTTCGTGATCCTTCCGGGTGTCTTCTTCCAGTTCAGCGTATCTGTCATTCTGTGATCATTTATTCAGTATTTGGGGAAAGTTGGTCCAAATTTAAGGTGTCTGTTCCAGTGTGCTTCACCTCTGAGCTGCATGATTTGCTTCTAACCAAGGGCTTTGTGCAGCATGGAGGATCGTGGTATCGGAGATAACAAGGCAGACTGCATTATAGTATTTCCCTCCTTTTTCCTTTAATGCTTTCACAAAGCAGAGGAATGTTTTCCCTTGTGTTTCTTGAAGGAATCAGTGAGTAACTTCAGGAAAATAAAATTCTTTTTTTGGAAGACATAGGGCTTAAACCTAATACTGAAGCAGTAGGTGAAAAATCATAGTGAAGCTGGTTTTAATGTGGGAAGTGGAGAATGTGTAATTGAAACAGTATGCTGATGAAAAGGCATTATGTGAAACTGTCAGAAGTCATTATAATACACTAATTAACACTCTTTGCACCTTAGCTTATGCTGTTGTGTGTTAATATTTCTTCCTCTTTTGCCTATTATACTCCTTAACCTTTTTTTGCAAGTATTTGGAGGCAGGCAGTGGCATTTCCCTTATTTTGCTCTTTTAAATGCTTTGTTAGAAAAATCTGTCACCTGTATAATATGGATTTTCCTCTTGATAGCAATTTAATGTGTGTGCTTGGGCTTTTGTTTTCCTAATGCTTAAAAGAGATTATAGCATAGATTGTATTTCATCCTAAGCAGATAATGTCAGATTGTAAAGGGAAAACTTTATTCTGTGCATGCGACTGATACTTTCCCTTGCTTGGGGCTTATCTCCCTTATGCCGTGAGCCTTTTCTGGAGAAAGCCTCCTGAACATAACAAATTGAAACAGCCCAATAGATCTTCATACCTCACAGGACTTCTGGAAATGCTTCAGTGTGAAATCACACTGCTTAAAATGCCATCATAGGGTTTATGCACTACCTGAGGAAATAACAGCTTAGGCAATAGGTAGGGCAGGAATTGGTTCCATGAATGAATTTCATCCAGTGCACTAAATTTAGCTAATAATGCCTTAGACTGATTACCATGATCTTTACATACTTATGAATTTTGCCGCTGCTGCTCTTCTGTTCTCCCTAGCACATCTACATAACGTGAAGTTTAATTCCTACTACAGATTTTCAGTGCCTTTCTAGGCTCCAAAATACAAAAGGCAGGGCATAAGCTGATGCCCAGCCTTTCCTAACATGCCCACACTTGGCGAGGTTCAGTTGATGAGCCCTCCATCCCCAGATGTGCCAGTTGATTCCAAGCACTGACAGGGCTTCCTGCTGCTCAGATATGTTTATCCATCTGCATAAACCTTACTTCAGTTAATATTTTCAGAACGGAAGAATCAAAAATTAAAGATGAAAATGGGGGAAATAGCATGTGTTGAAGTAAATCTGGTATGAGAACAAACGCAGTGAAATCAGACTCCTGTTTCTCTCCCTGGTGATGGATTTGAGGTGGGAGCAGTTCTTTCAGTCCTGAAGTATTTGGAGCAATTCTGCTTTTTTCCAAGGCCAAACATGGAAAACTTTAGTACAGTAGGGGGAAAAGCTCTCAACAGAAAATTCTGTTTATGGAAACCGTTGTGCAATCCATGACTGTCAGGGCTTTTCTTGCTCCAGTGTGCATGCCCACATACACATCCCTGCTGAAAAATACCCTTTACAGTTAATGCCTTAGGCACATCTGTAGTGAACATGTATAATTTCTAACATAATATTATGTGGTAACTGTTGGCAAACTGTTCACTCCATGATGGAAGTCAGCTTAGATTAATTATTTCTTGATGTTAGGAAATGGCAGCTCTGAGAGGTACAAGCTGTCCCTTGTGCTTCAGAGGCAAGTTACTGTCACGTCTGGGCTAGTTCCTCCTGTAAGTCACTGCGCTGGATGATCTGGGAGCACATGAGTCTATCAGAGGGTGCTGCTGGGGCAGGGTGTGCATACCAGGCAGGGAACAAGGTCTGGGCTGTGAAGGGGTAGCCTGGGGGAAGGGGGTCACTTCCACTTAGGGGTACTGCTGGAAGGTGGTGTTTCCTTGGGCTGTGGTTGCTATGATCTGTTCCTGAACTTTGACACCGATTGTGAAATTGTGTTTCCTCCTCTTTACACTCCTTGTGTAATCCTGTGAGAAATCGCTAGATATGCATCAGTCCTAGTGCTGCTTCAGGACTTCATGATTTCCCAGGATCCTGGGGATAAGGTGGGACCTTCTGGCTGGGATCCTTTCTTCACTGAGTGTAGCAAAGTATATTTTACATAGATGAAATTTTGCAAAAGGTGAAAGGGGCGAGTTTTGGCTGTTTGTGAACAGCCACCCTGAAACCCAGGCCTTTTCCTCCATGCAGAAATATATTAATAACGCTTTTGGAAAAGCCTTTTGGTTTGCTCTGTAAGGTTGTGTCTTCATAATAGCTCTTCCCTAGATTTATTCTCAGTTTACAGATCTACTTGAGTGGTAAGAGTAGTGCAAAAAATTACTTAGATCCTCATCTTCTCTTTTAATTCAACCAGAACGATTTCTGTAGTGAGACAGTCCTGCAATTTTAATTTGGAAGGTCTTTCATGCCTTGAATAATATGTCTAATCTGAATTATACCTGTAAATTATAACTGTGTTGGAATCAACTTTATCTTTTAAATAAAATCTATTTGATTTGCTCGAGTTCCTTTTTAATATTAGATTGCTTTCTGTGTCTGCCATTTTAGATCGACTGGTTTGCTTGTGTGCTGTCAACGCTTGCCATTCCGTTGTTATTATTGGCAGTTCTGGAACACTTTTAATGTCCACTCAGTAAATTGAGCATTCATCGATGGTTGTTTTCCACAGCAGCTAATACAGTGTGTCATCTCAGTTATTTCCTGCTTTCGTGCGTATTTGAGTCAGAAAATAATGGGATTTACCTGGGCAAACCTGATTCTTTTTCCTTTGCTTGGTCAATGTACTGTACCTACAAAATTTAGGATACGTTCAAGTAAGGAACCAGTAAAAAAGGACATTAATATTGAATTTCTGAGATGAAACTTGTAGATATGTAGCGTGCTGCCTGATGTGATAAGCTAACTTTTCATATGTGCTGTAACTACAAGAATTGTTTTTTTTTTCTGGCCAGACTGTGCTCTCCACTTGTAAAAAATTATTTATTCCTTCTTTTTTTTTGATTTGGTAGAAAAGAAGCTACTTAACGCTGACACTAGAAGATTTGCACTTATATGACAAGGGGGGAATGGCTGTAAACTGACAGAGGGCAGGATTAGCTTGGATATTAGGAAGAAATTCTTCTCTTTGAGGGTGATTGAGCAGGTTGACCAGAGAAGTTGTGGGCTCCCCATCCCTGGGAGTGTTCAAGGCCAGGTTGGATGGAGCTCTGAGCAACCTGGTGTAGTGAACGGTGTCCCTGCCCATGGCAGGGCATTGGAACAAGATTATTTGTAAGGTCCCTTCCAACCCGAACCATTCTGTGATTCTGAGAAATCTATCAGGCAGTCAACAAGAGTTTTCTAAATCTCACTCTATTACTTTCAGTAGCACTGTCAGATATTTATAGTAAAAGCAATTATGTTTGGTGGGGGTGGTGGTGATGGGGACAGACAGGATGGAAAGCGGTTATAAAATGCCATTTCTCACAAATGGTAGATGTCAAACAAAATGTAAAATCCAAAGGTGCCATGTAAGCTCTGTTCTCAGAACCTTTGTTTGGAAGACGTGAGTTTTACTGACAGTTTATGACAGAAAGCTTACATTTTCCAGGGTGGGCTGAAATGTGTCTGAAATGGATGGCAGTCAATCTCAGCCATTCACATCTCTGGTTTTCACATTTTGATGCAACTAGAATGAAATGAAAAAAGCACTAAAGAAGCAAAAATGAAGTAATTGGAACCTAATCATGCTTAATTATTAGGCATGTGTTTAATTTTAGGCATATAAATAGGCCTGCTGAAGGGAAGAGGACATATTCTTTTCATTGCCTAATAAGACTTTTGTCGTATGTACGCTCTTCAAGTAGCTGGATGTTTCTGATATTTTAACAGAAGGATCCTTACAGTCATCCAGTTACACAGGCTTTTTGTTAAATAGGCTTTAACTCTTTATTAGAGGTAGTTAAATAGGCTTTAACTTTTTCCCCGAGAATAAATAACCTGACAATAGGATTATCAAAATGGATAATGTAGCCATGTTTCATTGCCTTAGTTAGGGTTTATACCCAGGTATACAGTCACTTTTTTTGCCCTTTTTATTTACATTTGTCTATTTCATCCTTTTTTTTTCCCCACTGCAAAAGGGAGCACATGCTCTTCGCTCTTTGCATTAATGAGCCTTTGATGCCATTGCTAAATGCAGCAGGTGGGGGCCACGTACCCTTGGTTTCTGTTAATGATCGCATACAGCATTATTAATTTCTCATGTAGAGAGGACCTGTTGATATACTTTTATGTATTATCCAGGCTGGATGTTCAGTTTTGCCCAAGGACAGTCTTTTTTGTGGCATTAGAAGTCTGACCAAAATAGAGAAGTTTTTGTTCCTTTGTCGTACATTGTCACAGGTGGAACTTTTACATGAATGCATCTTCCTGCTTAGAATGTCCACATCAGAGTTGGTTACACAATTACATGAATAAAAACATGTATCTTCATACCATCATAAGAAAAATTACTTAAACAGTAAAGAATTGTATTTTTCACCATAAAGGCTAAGAGTTTTAAACATCTTTTTATGTATCTGGCATGAAAGGGATGGTGTTTTACAGGGATGCTTTCTGTTTGCAGCATGTATTATTAGGGCAGAAGTGTGTTGCATTTGAGCTTAGACTTAAATCTGCTTTTTACCTCCAGAGATATATAGCATAAGTTTTCACTTCTGAAAGTTCATCTGTGCTGGCATTCTCATTTTTAACTCATTAGGAGCCTCTAGCAGTGAGGCTGAGGTATGCTTTGTGGTTCTGAATTTATATATCTCTTGGGTAACAGTAGAGCCTTGAAAGCTCCAGAGAACTGAGTTTCAAAGAACATGGCAAGCCAAAAGGTTGACTAAAATCATGTGTCCCTGCACCTAACCTCATCACCCCAGTCATTTTCAATTGTTCATAGTCATATGCTTTTCAGTCTTGTTCAATAACAGGTTTGCAGACCTTTGACATCTCTATTTAAAAATGAACTGACAGCTTTCCAGCAACAGCTGGTGAAAGGCACTTCTAATTGTTCATTATGAAATGGATTAAAAGAAAGCACGTAGTTTCATATTTCCTACTTTGTCTCCAAGTTCAAACTGATTTTTACTGAATTTTTTGTTTCTGCTTGACATAGATTTAGCTTATATGTAATATGTGCTTTTTACTTTACTAAACATTTCCTTATGTGGGAAGTGTGAAACCAACAGTCTTGGCATGGTATGTCGGCATGGTGTGTCAGCATTGTGAGTAAATTTTATAATTGGTTGAATTGCTTTTAAAATATTACCTACAATAATTTCCTCAGATGCTGCATCTCCAATTTTTCCATACAGTTCAAAGAGACCACACAGTTGATTGCAATTTGAATTGTTTTTGCAATTTAAACATAGCAAATTGAAATCTAACTTGGGGCATCCCATTGAAATACAGTAGCAACTATTGGTAATATTTCTCTCTAAATTACTTTATAAATAGGTCTGTTTCTCATTAATATTCCTAGTTAATCTAAGCAGCCAGGTATAGAGGGAAAGTCAGGGCTTTTCTGGAGTCTGCTGACAAAGGTTGTAACAAGGAAATAGTTTCTTAACATAAAAGCCTGTCCACATGTTTACACATTCCTAAATGCAAATTTTAAAGCTAATTTCCATTTCAGTATTCAGATATTTCCTTATAGTGATGGCTGGAATTTTCTTAATAATATGAAGTACACGGCTGTGTCTTTATGAAAAATTTGAAGACTTAAATTTTCAGCGATGGCAGTAATCATCATCTAAGCAAAAAACATTCATCTCCCTGCTCTGATCTTCAACCACTACTATCATGCTATTGAAAGCTCCCCAAATACGTCAATTTGCTTTCAGACTTTGATCCCTGACTCTTCTCTTGAGTTCCCCCAGGGCAACATTCCACTTCCCTGACCATCTTGTATGTAAATTGTTTTCAAATGAGTGAATTAATCAACATTGCAGAACCTTAATTGAAAATACAACTGATGATGCATGTCAGTTCATTCAAGTTAGAAATATATTTTAATTTTCGTGTTCCCCAGAGCAATTAGCATTTCTCACTTTAACTTTTCAACCCTTGAAAATTACATAGGGATTTTAACCTGGAAAATGCTGAAATTACCATTGTCAAATGCCAACTTTTAACTTCCCTTCTGTTAAATGCCATGAAAACATCTTAAGAAATTTTCATCTAAAAATTTCAAAGACAGATATGGAAGAAGCTCCTACCAGGAGATAAACGATGGTAGTAGCCGTGCAAAGGCATAGCCTGGTGACTATCACAGGCAAACATTTGAGGTCAGGTATTTGACTTTTTTTTCCTCTATAGTTGTACCTCCAGTTTGTTGCTAATACAGTTGTTACTGTTGGCCTCAAGTAATGCCTTCCCCGCCTTTTTCAGGATATTAAATGAATAAAGTGGTTCATGTGATTGAAACAGCTGTACTAGGAAGAAGGTGGGGGTTTTTTAAACTATTCTTATTTTTAAATTGAAGAGCTTATTAAAAAAGAAGCACTTCAGCAAGTTAAATTACTTAATGCTGCACATCCTTGGAACCCTAATCACTTCCAGATGGAGCAATTCATACTTCTAAGAGAGCACTAATTTTTAAAGTGAATCGGGGGTTTGGGTATCTGCATCTTAGAGTACCCTTGTACACTGCAGAGCCAAAGCCCTTAAAAAATTAAGCAATCTAGTTTTGAAAATAAGTACTTTATTTTTAAACTTTATTTCAGTAGTTCCCATTAAAACCAGATTTTATTTCCTGCTGCTGTTCATACAGTACTCATATGCATTCTTTTGAAACTGCAGTAAACAGAGGCAGGAGAGTAGGAAATGTAATTTGGTGAAATACCTCTGGAAAGGCAACCTCTGTGTAGGTGAAAGTGAGATAACTTTGTATGTGCCATTCAAGGCACTTCATAATAATTGCTGTCTTTGCTAAAAATCTTCTGTTTCTCCTCACACATCTTGTTCTTAAATCCCATTTTCAAGTTATCTTTTACAGTTAATTGCTTTCAATAACTAACCCATTTCTTTTTGTCCTGTGGGCTCGAGGAAATGAACACACCACTCACTGTTGCAGTGTTCAGACATCCTCTCTATAAAATCAATGCAAAATCACAGTGTCATGACTCACTTCTTGGCCTCTTGGGGCAGTTCCTTACAACAGCGACAATTTCTTAGTGATCTAAACACGATGTAGTGGAATCTTTTCCCCAGCAGTGTTACACAGTATTCCCTGGAAAAAGGGTTGAGTATAGTGGTGTTTGTTGCTCAGAGCCATAACTATCCTTAGAGAGTGGCGAGAGAGTCTCTGTCTCTGCAGTTGAAAAGAAAACTTAGTAAATATCAAGCAAATACAACTTCTATAGATAATTCTATTTGAAATTTTAGCTATTTCTATTTGGGAATGTCGTATTTCTTTCCGTGAGTGGGATTTCAAAAGATGGATTCATGGTTAGCCCCACTGCTCGTTTCTGTTTCAATCCTTAGCAGACGAATAGAAAGAATAGTACAACTTATCTAATACTTAAAATAAGTCTAGAAAATGCAAAATCACATGTTCATTTTGCTGTACAGATATATGTAAAAATTTTAATGTGGAGTTCTGTATAATTTGCTTTTTCTTTTAGGGTCAGTGGAGGATAGGCTGGGAAACATGGTAAATCATGGAAAATTACAGACATCGTTTTTCTCTTTGTGCTCAGAAGAAAAAAGGGGAAGCAGCAAGGGAGTTGTACTGGGATAAACCAGGCTGTAAGGACCAAGTGAATCATGCCACATTCACTGGCGTGTTGATACCGAGATAACACCAAGTATATGTCATCATTTTTTACCTTGTGACTTTGTCTGTTTGTGTGATTATTTCTTGGACAGCCAAAGGCAGGTTCCAAATCACACCCCATTGTCCCTGAAGGTGATGCGAAGGGCTGGCACTGGAACCTGCCCGGGACATCCCATCAGCTCAGTGCTTGAGTGTCATTGCCTCTAATAGCCAAGGAAAAGCTGCAGCACAGAGCATGTGGCTCTCAGCCCACGTGTGGTGCTTTCCAGGCCTTCTTCAACATGCACCATTGTCGCTTTCCCCTGCAGACAGAGGTTTTATTTAATAATGAGTTCTGTTAGAAAAGAAAAAAGGTGCATTTTATCATGTTTTGTGCTTGTCAGAGGTGTTTTTATTTACTTTGAAGTCAGCTGAATCCTGAAGCAAGCCTGGTTTCTCTCTGTTTCCTCCCTACCTGCAGCCTCAGTAATTTATGTAGACATTTTATTGTTAAATATCAAGATATTAAAATTGTCTGTAAATTTACATTCCACATTTTCCCATCATAGATTGTCACAGAAAAACTAATTCTCAAAATATATCTTAGATCAATATACAGTATATAAATTTTAGGAAGTTCAGTTGTTCTATGATTGTAGGCTAAGAATTTTTCCCACTATGACAATGAGTTTTTAGGTTGTAAATGCAACCTATTTTAATGATAATACATTAGCAATTAATTTCTGAAAGCTACAGTTTCTGTCATTACTGTGTGTCTATGACAAACTCCAGGTACAGTTACTGGAACATACATATGGAACATTTTTTCTCATTTTGAATTTGTTAAATATTACTTAGGCAAAGCAGGAAAGTTTTTTTACAATTTTCATGCTACAATAATTGGGTGATAATAACTTTAATACTGGGAAGAGTAAAGGAAAAGAGCAATGTTATGAAATACCACCATTACAGAAATTACCAGCTCATCATGAAAACATGTAAATCCACGGTGTTAACGTATGGCACTCTCGGTTGTTGGAAATATCCTTCATTTTTGGGTTGTTGTTGGAAGTTTTCTTCTGTCAGAGGTTTATATCAAAATCAGAAGTGTGTGCCTTGATATATATTTACTAAATATGTTTCTAAAAGCTGACACTGTAAAATGATCTTAAGTAAAACCCTTTTTTTCTGGAGCAGGTCATACTCTCAGGACACAAGATTTTATAGTGGCGTGGGTTGGTTCAGCATAGAATTTAAAGACTTGAAAATTTGCTACTGCTCATTTTATGAAAGCTAGATTACAAATGAAAGACTATGTATTCATGTGATATGCAAAGCCTAGGCCTGCCTTGCCAGCTGGTCAGCTGCCAGGTATAAATTATGCTGTAGGTATTTTCATGTAGAATATGGATAACATACTGCAATTTCTGTGTTTAATTTATTAAAGTACAGTGAAAAGCAATATATAGTCAGCATTTGTGTCCTTTAACTGCACACTAGGCATATGCTTTTGTTCTAAATGTAATCAAAATTATGGTATCTCAGATACCACTTAGTGAAATCCATTGGCAAAGGCTACAGTTTTTATTGTGATGACTATATTTTTACATGTCTTTAAACTAAATGGCGTTGCTGTTACTGCTGATTTTGGAGGCGACGCTCTTTTCCTTGCAGCATGGTGCACAGCTGCTTTGTGGAACAGGGAATGGTGTAAGGTTGGTGGTACTCCCACTTTTCAGGTCCATACTAATAAGAGGGAAATAAATCAAAATCATTACACTGGTGCTCTTCCACATATTTCTAACACCTGCTCCACGGGTGGCCACAGATAAATTCTTAAGTAGTCCCGTGGCTCAGTTTAAAGTGCCTTCATCTATATTGGCAGCAGTTTTCTTGTGTTGAGAGAACATCCCACAGGCACAGACTCTCTTGGAAGATCATTATAGCATAGGATATGTGGCTCAGTATAGTTAAAAAAATTCACATGCAAATCTTCCATTTGGACTCAGTACAGGTATAGTGAGTAGAAAATTATTTCATGATGCCTTCTTCCTTCCTAAAGTAGTTTAAAAGCTGATGCAAAGTTATCTTTGAAGAGTCAAATACCAGTTAAAGCAATAGCAACATAATCAGTCAGTACAACATACTGTATTTTAATGACCCGAAGAGCTAAATCTTATTTTTCGTCTTTGACCACGTCTCCACATATTTTATTTCCATCTGAGATGTCGGACATTCAAATGGTTTTCAAAAGTTGGTCATCTACTCTTGGGGGCCAGGATGTCTTTCTTTTAGCTAGTCCATAAGGAAGTTTGAGTTTTAGGGAAATATTTATGCAATAAATATTTATACCGATATTTATTGTTATCAGTTATTGTCTGATCTTTGCTGCATAAAGAAGGTCATGTGTCACTTTTTAAATTCCTTTAAAATTTGTTTAATATTCCATCAATGAGGGTATAAGCTCTGTCCAAAGGAAAAGGTTTATCTTGTGGTCCTGACACACAATAAAAAAACCCAACTGTCCTTTGTAGTCGGCAAAATATGGATTCTGAGCCCAAATCTGTGGGCTTCCCTAGCCTCTGTATAGTGAATTAGAACCCCAAATATTTTTTATAGCTATAACCTTGAGCAGTTGTTTTGGGATAGATACCAATAAATATAATGGGTCCACAGGGAAGAGAGAGAGCATTTTCAGATTTATGAAGGGGAAAAAAAATCAATAGTCTCCCTGAGGCTGTATAAGTCATGAGTAGTACCAGTAGTTTTATGCAAAGTTGACAATATCATGAAATATAAACCCTTGGTTTGGAATTTTACCAGGAATTAAAGTGGCATTAAAAAGAAAAGTAAATGTTTTGGCATATGGATTAAGAAGGTGGTTTGTATTTCTTACTGTTTTGCACTGCAAATTCCTTTCAACTGAGCAATAAAAGACAGTTCAGAAAAGATTTAAGAAGAGGTTGGTTCTCAGTCCACATGTCTCATCTGAATTATGTCTTTCACCACCCCCTATTAAATGCGTCTGTCTCTGAGGAATGCTCATTCCGTAAATGGCGGGTCACTGGGACTGCTCTTTAGCTAGCTGGAAGTCATGGAATTAGGAATAGATGCCGATTTTGAAACGGTTGTACATGCTATTCACTTAACGCATAGCAGCAGCAATTAAATTGCCAATAGTCACATCTACATACACAACAGTTTTGAGAAGTCATCTGGTTGCTCCCAAGTCTCCCTGACTGATTGTCGTCCTCTGTACATGCTGGTTTGGTTTTCAGGTTGTTGGTGGGTTTTGTCTCAAAACAAAGGGAAAAGAAAAAGAAAACGTACTCAAGTTTAGAGATATGTATCTATATGTAAAAACATCAACTGTTACCTGAGTAACACAAATTGCACTTGGCATTAATTGATGTGTACGTTTTGGAAATTGTACTTCTGTCTTTGAAGGATTACTTCCATAAGAGTGACCTCTATATGTGAGTGAAACAAAGGGAAAATAATTCTGTACTGAAAACATTGTGGTTCAGTGCTGTCCTTTCAAGTACAAGTCCAATTTGCAAACCATCTTGTTCTGTTACTACCCCATCAGCATTTTAAAAATTATAATTTTTCATTTTCCCATATACATTGCAATATATCCAAAGAGTAACATAGTCCATAGGTGTTTCACTCCTAGTTGCTTTAAAAAGTCTGTTGGCAAGGAATTTGGGATGACTTCTTATGGCACTCTGTCATGTTGTGATTGTGGTGTGTTGTTTGAAGACCAGGAAGATTGCACTGAGGAAGTTTCGTATTTATTTTACCTCAGTATACTACAAACTTAGATACCACAGAAGAGATCGCACAATAAGAACGTAGGGGGTGTTACATTGAGAAGTATTGAGAAATACTCTGTTTCTGCTGTTCCCCAAAAAAGAAAGTGTTGTTGCTGCTGGAAAACTGAGAAGGTTAACAGCGTGTGAAAGATTTTTCATTCTTTATCTACAGTATAAAAGACTTAAAGGAAATACTTGTTTTACATGTGGACTGGAAGAGAATCCTGCTTACTCCTGGAAGACAATCCTGCTTACTCCTTGTTACTTATGCTAATAGAGGTATAAATAAGAAGACCAATGTAATCTACACTGGCATCTGTGGAGCAGCCTTCTGGTCAGAGCTCGAGGCTGAGTTGCCCAAGCAGGAGCTGGTGGGTCTGCCCGCGCAGGTCGATTCATGTGGCCAAACCTCCTCCGGCTGCCTCCTGCCCCCAGCAGCCTTTGAGGTGGGCAAGGAGGGCTGGATGTTAGACATGTTCTCCTCCATGGTCCCAGACAGCTGTGTTGTGAACAGAGGGTAACTGTGGCTCTTCCCATGTGAATGGAGTGTTAAAAAAATACGGGAACCCGTGCTTGGGTGCAATCCTTGGCAAGATGGGCTTTGCAGGGCTGGTTACTTCCATCACCAGCCGTGATGCTCACCCATCCTTCCTGCCTTAGCTTTGCAGAGGGGAGGGGACAGGAATTCTGCACTTCCCGTCTCGGGGTTTTGCCATGTCTGTGGTCCAGGAGATCGTATTGTATCAGGCTCTGTTTTAAATGTAGTACCTGCCTGTAGTTTTTAAAATGGAAAAAAAACCCAAAGAAACAATGGAGAGAAAAAGTTTCAGCTGTTTGGGACATGCACACAGTTTGGATATACACAAGTGGAAATAAATTTAAACATGCAGCCCCAAAGTAAACAGATATGACTGTGAATATACACAGGGAACAGATCAGTTGAGCTTTACACAGTCATTTTTCAAGTTAAACATGCTTTAATGTAAGCCATAAATTTCATCATATGAATATTTTTATGAGCTGCATTTCATCCATTTATTATTCTGGAGTTCCAGATAGTGACAACAGGTAAATACAGTGCCAGTTCGCCTGCATGTTGAGTCACTGGGAGCCTTCTCTCTCCTACACATTGTTTGAGCAAGGGTAACAAATTACTGGTATCGTTTCAGACATATTTCAGTGAGATTTTTATTTGACAGTGCAGCTGCCATGATTTCATGCATTAGTCCAGGCTGCGCATTTCTGACTTCAGGTTCAAGGTAGAGGTTCTAGTTTTGAGGATTCAAATGTGTTAGTAATGGCAGCTTCTTCACAGTATTTTCACCTATTTTGGGTCAGATTTTACATTTACTTGGATCTTGACTCTCAGCTTGTAAATTAAAATACTTTGTAAATCTGTAAGATTATAGTGCTCATGAAGCAATGAAATACACTGAAAGTAATATACATTAGAATAATTTGCTACAGATTTCAGACAGATTATTGTGCATATGCCATATTACATGCACCTGTGTTATTAAAAAAAGTCTGGAGTGACTAAGAACCCTTTGAGAAACAGGGCTGTGAAAGAGAGCTCTGCCATAGTCTGCCTTGGGCAAACAAAATCTCGATTCCACAGGAATATTCAGGTGAGGACGTGGAGTCTACTGGGGAGACTGTGGCCTGCTAAGGACCAGATTCATGCTGTCTGTCTTTGGGTGCTTAACTGAGGGATCTGAGTTTAGGAATCTGCAGATGTGAATGAAGGAGGCACACCCACCTCTCCCTCCTCCCTCCTGAGGAAGGACAGCTAAGTTGATAATTTAGGCATATTTGTGCAGTATCTGATGGATAAATGCCACCCTTAAGCATGGGCAAAAGACAGTTCATTATTGGAAAAGTGCTTTTAGAGGATGGCAGCACATGTCGGACATTATGTATTTAACCAATCCTGTTTTCTTTAATCATTAATTTGGAATAAAATATCTTTTTCTGATATGGACCCCACCTTGGAAAGATGTCTTATAAGCATCAAAGAGCTAGTAAAGTGCAAAAAGCTACTTTACAAGTAACTTCTTATCCACTATATTGGTGCTTTGTACATATAACTAAATGTCCTGTATCTTTAGAAGGCAGTTTAGTATTTTTCCTACGTGTACCTGACAAGTAACAGTCTCTTTTGAAAGCTTTACTGCAGAGAAGTAGATCACAGCACAGTCCAAGAGCCAGTGTAGCTCCCTAAATTTGCTTTTCCTGTTTCAGTCTTACTAGTATTTTCATCACTAACTTAAAATTAATCAGGGCAGACAAGTCCTTGCAGCCATGAAGCAAAGTGCTGGAAGCAGTTATTGCTTTTTCGAGTGCTGTACCGTAGCAACCCTATCTGTGGCATGTACCAAAGCACTGCAATTTGAATTTTGGGAGATGAAGGAACTAGCTCTAGTGTTAGAAACCTTAATCTGCAAATGGTACAGAGCTTTGAATGCGGAGTGACCTTGTTTGCCAGGCGAGGCGCCGTGCCTGAGAGCTGTATAGTAGCTTTCTAATTCTTTTCCAAGAGTAATGACATCTCTCATCCGTGTGTTGATGACAAAATTGCCATGTTTCTAGAAAAGGGATTGTACTGTATCATGTAATCTTTTTCTCTGTCTTCACTCAGAAAGAGATTATATTTGCTTCAAAACATCATGGTAACAAGAAACTGATTCTGTGAATTTGAGAATAACATCCTCTCTCTGCTCCAAATACCCAAACCTTTTTTTGATTGTTATTCATTTCTTTATGCAGGGAAATCCACTGTTGCCTTTGGTCATTGCAGCTTCTTATATCTTCTACTAGTGCTACTCTTAAAGATTTTGTCATTCCAATTCAAATAAAAATTATATGCTGAATTGGAAATGCTTTATGGTCCTTACAGTGGATAAAATATGTTAATTTGTGTAAATGCTCTTCTGAGTGCAGATGCTTGCACTGAAAGCATGCTTATCTTAAAAGCTGCATGTCTTTCATTCTTTTATATGCACAGTTTATTTTTTTAATACGTCTAATATTTCAGAAGAGTTTTTAAAGGAGATATTGGAAGCTAAGTGAAAAAAACCACCCTCCTTGCTTTTTCATAAATATTCATGGTTTCATAGAAAATCTTATAACTGAATTGCTATTTTCTTTTGAGGTTTTGTGTGTTCTTCCCCTTTCCACCCTTTTTTTCCCCTTCCTTTATGCTTCATTTCATTGCTATAGATTAGCAATGCTAAAGAATGCTAGGTTGGCTGTGCCATTATATGCTTGACATCAAATCTGGTATGTGAAGTGTTAGTCTGCTCACTTTTGTTACATACGTTTTATGTATCTTAATGATGTGTGATAGCACACAAGTGAGTTAAGCAGAGTTAATATGATGAACTATGTACTTTCGAGGTTTAGAGTATAAGCTGAAGCATTTATTTGTGTGTTACAGTTATTTAGCTTATAAACAGAAATATATGCACATTGCCTTTGAGGTCAGCAACCACAATATTGCATTATAGGTTAATTATGAAGGAAAACTTAGTAAGAAACTTATTTTGGAAGTACTTCTTTCTGAGTGCTCCTTATTGAAAACGGTTTCTGCCAGAACTCCCTTTTTAAATTCATATTCTGAATCTAATGGTCATTTAATTTAAGTAAGACTACAGCTTGGTTCCCAGGCACAGGTATGAGAATAGACTAGTTCTGCTTCAAGGGAAGTGGCTTTTGTTTTATCAGATTCAATATTTTTTCTAACTGATGAGATGTCATCTTGGTCTTCCTGTTTTTAGTGGAACCTCTTTTACTAGAAAGAATTGGCAGAAGCCATACCAGGTAAAGCAGAAATAAATGTCTGCTGTCAACAGTGGGGCAGTACCATTGCAAATACTGACCTGTTAGAAAAACATGTGCAGCAAAATGCATGCATACATTTTCCTTACAACAAAATACGGGCATATATTATATTATAATCATTAAATATTCATTTTTTAGGTTTTCAAGTCTACACCTGCCGTAAATCGGTGCACTGTATAATACATAAAAGATGGATGGTGTAGTGTGGCAAGAGTAATGAATTTCACTTTTCCTGCTATGAAACCCACAGAGCCTGGTACTAGCTGATCATAAATAAATGCCCAGTCAACAGCAGTGTCAGTCCCTGTAAGGAGAACTTTGGGGTAGATAAATCAAATGTTGTTTAGGACGTTTTTCTCAGTAGGAAAGAAATACACAAGTGCTTTCTGGATGTTATTCACTGCTGATTATTCACTGCAGACTTTTATTCCATCTCATTCACTGAATTTCAATGTATTAGACATTTAAAATTCAGTCAAATGCTGGGGAGAAAGGGTAAAAATGGCAAAGGATGAGGATATTCAAATCTCTCTGGAGAAGTGAGTATATAAAGCTGAAAGCTGGCAGTGCACTATATTAGCAGAGACCTGTAGTGCTTTTTCCCTGGTCAATAACTTAGTCAAAAAGACAGCTTTGCATATATTACGAAGATATCCTTTAATATTGTATTTCTCTTTCAGAGATTTACCCTTCTTCCCCTGTCTGTTTTGCCTGTTTTTCACCATGTGCAATTTGCATTCATGTAACATGTTCCTGTTTGAGTAACACAGACACATAGTGTCATTTATGTAACCCACACCGGCCTTTCTTAGGGGCAGGGCAGGAATGGCTATTAAAATCCCAAATTCGCTTGTTACTGCTTACCATGGGTTACACTGGTTTGGAAAAGTATTGTGGAGGAAGCTGTGTTTTAGTTTTTTTGCTGAACTTAAAGTTTCTAATACTGCTTCTAGGAAAGCTAAATAAACAGAAACAGAGGTTACAAATTCAGATAATTTCTTGTCCTCTCAGTTCTTTATTTTGTGTATGGCCATGGGAATGGAGGATCCAGTGATTTGTCCCTGGTCACATCTAGGACTCCAATAGAAAGGGAGGTCTTGAAGAACTGAGCGTAGGGAAAGGTGAATATACAAATACAGTGTGTGTGTAGTTAAAAAACCCCCCCAATTTGTTTCTATGTTATATATGCTGGTCTGAAATAAAAAATGATGCAAGTCATTCCTAGAAGCAAATATTATTTTAGAAGTATCAAGCATAGGCTTTACATCCTCTGGCCTCGTGCAGCCTGTATCCCAGTGGCATAGAATTTAATGATTCAATCAGGAATGAAACTGAGATTCAGATTTATTCCTCTGCTACTGATGGGCCACAGTGGAGCATAGGGCTGTTGTGGTCAAGTCTGAAGTTGGCCGTACATGTGCGTATTTTCTCACTGTTTCTCTTCATTAGGATTCCTTTTTAGTTTCTAGGAGTTTGAGATTTCTGCCCATTCCAATTTCTTTAGCTAGCACGTTTGAAGCTAGCAGGGAGTCTAAGAGATGAAGAGCTTCTGAGATGAGTTACATATGTAAAACGTCACAGCAGTGATGGCCCTGTCATCAACTCCTCTCTTTCAACAAATAGACCAATTATATAACCAATGTATGTAAAGGAATTGCCTCCTTCTACTTATTTCAAGTGCTTTTTAGTGGAAAAGGTCCACCAACATTCATGTAGAACACTTAAATAAAATTGCTCTGGCTGTTTGTGCTCAGCTGTGGTGCTACCAAAGAGAGTTGTTGAAATGACTTCAAATCCTGCAGATGGTTCTCCTGGCTGTTGAAACCGTAGATTCTGACTTGCTGAAATGCTTGTCTGTGCCATGGCAGATTGGAGACCTCCCTTCCTTGTTATTTTGGTTATGTTTAGTATGTATCTATGATAAAGTAAAGATAACACAGATTATGTGACCTAGCTCACTGCAAATGCCAGCTCTATGACCTCTTCTAATGTTGAATAATAATAACAACAACAACAACAACATCAGTAAAAATATCAGCTTCCAGTTCAAGTCTTGCATACTACAGTGATGCTAAAGTTGATGACACAATTAATGTCTTTCACCTATAATGATAATATGGGTTAATATAATATTACATGGATGAGTAAAATGATTAGTTGTACTTTGTTTAAACAAAGGTTAATAGCTAAATATCAATAAGCATAAGCTGGACACAACCAAAGTGATAGGAGAGGTGAAATGCCTTGGCTAACAGTATTCTGGATGTATATAAAAGGGATTGTGGAAGATAATGTGGATACATGGAAGCGCAAGAATAGGAGGATCCTTTCAGCTTAATTAAACATATTTAGGACCTCAATGGGAAACTTTGAGGGGTTGAAGAGAAAGCTACTAAAAATTCTGCAATGGGTAAATAAATAAAAAACTATAGAAGAGGCTATTGGGAAGGAAAAAAGGAGTGCAAACCAAGAGGTATGAATTTAATTTAATAGTGGAGCAGTGGCAATGTCACTGATAGTTGGAACCGTAAGGGATGCAATAAGAAAGAGGAACAACTGAATTTTTTCATGTTTGTGTTTTTAAGATACTGCTTGCCTGTCCAGGGTATGATTCCTGGAAATACGTAATGTGGCAAGGGAATGAAGGAAAAGGGGATATAAAATGGCCTGAGAAGAAATTAGTTCCAGTTTATTCTGCTTTAGTACAATAATAAATGAAAAAGAAATCATGATGTAAAATGAAACAGCAAGGCAGACATAAGTTAACATGTTTAAAGGACTTGATCCAGTTGGTTTAATGTGTTAAAGAGCTTAGTGTATATCCTGATGCGTCCCAGATGAAACGCTTACTGATATGCACTAAAAGAAAATAGATGAAAGACTCAAATTTTCAAGGCAGGTATTATTTTTTTTTTTTAGCTGTGAAATCTGGCTGCCAATGCATAAAGATTTCCTGTTAAGTGAAAACAGAACAAAGGAAAATGGAGATAAAATCTCTTCCATCAAACTCTACTGCATCAAAGCATATAAAGCAAATCTTCCTTTCACATTTGTTTAGTGAATGTTAGTGTCTGAATCTTTGAGGAGGCTTTGGTCCACAAAATGTCATCACCCTTTGTTTTTGCCAGCACTGCACTGTAGTTTTCAGGAGGGAAGTGGAGTGGAAGTAAGAATTCCTATACAAGTAAATACCTCACAGTGTTGTAACCAGCCGCAGGATGAAACATGGGACTGTTACACTTCAGCAATAAATTGCCAAGGCTTCAGAGAGCTTTAATGTCCCCCCAAAATCCTGTCACTGCCATCACACATTTAACCCCTTTATGCCATGACTTGTGGTTTTGTGCCATAGGACTTGTGGACAATGGAGCAGCTGCCATTTGCTGGCTCTCTTCTACCAGCCTTTGAATCAGACACGTCATTGGCAACAATGGCAGAGTGAGTGGTGCTCTTTGGAGGAGACAGTTCTGACTTCTGCGCCTGGGTTAGTAGCAGTAACAGGAAATGCTATAAGCATCAAGGAATTCCATATTTAATAATATCACCCTGTAGGCCTGTCTGCTTTAAACATCTTAGGCTACTAAAAATCACTCTCAATTTTAGATCATAAAGAATTGTAACCTTTTCATTGTCAGAAAATAGAATGCTATTAATATGGAAGTAGTTGGATATATTACATCCATCCTTTTTTTTAACATATTGTAAACAGAGAGGAAACCAGTGTATTTACTGCAAAAATATCTTGAGTTTCCATGGTGCTGTATTTTTTTACTCACTACTGACTTTTTTACCCAGAGTCTCCACCCAGATGATCTCAGTATCTAGCTTAGATATGAGGTGACACAACAGAGAATAAGAAAACCTTAGGCCTGGGAAAGGGAGAGGACATTTACATAAAGTAAATGAAGGTCTTTGATTGCACTTGGTTACACAAGATAATGGGTTAGTGTGGTCATTTCTTTGGAGAAGGATTTTATTTTTTGTTTATGAAGAGATTTAAGGAGCAGAAGACTAATGCTATGGCTCAAACTGTTCAAACTGAAAGGGAGGATTTCGCCTAATACAGTTTGATAGAAGCATCTAGGAAAATGATTCAAAAGGGTTTTTCTGAATTCCTTTGATCATGTAGCTTTCAAAACATAATCAAACTGCTCTTTGGTTCTAAAGTAGGGCATTATCAAAGAACATGTGCTGCATAACATCTTGCTTCCCTGTAGTCAACCAACTGCATCACTTAGTCTTTACTTGGAAGGATGCGACACGAGCCTGTATAGTTTGTCTCAGTTTCTCTTGTTTGTTTTTTACACCTTTAATGTGTTGTATTAATAGAAAAAGAGGAGCCTCTGCACACTTGAGGCACTGCCTCTGGGAATGTCATTCCAATACAAAGAGAAATGCAATGCCACCTGCATGGAACAGTCACGTCCATGTTTGCAGTACACCAAGATCTGGGGTTTAGCTGCCTTTTGCATATCGTTGTGTTTACAGCTCGGTTCTCTCCATAGGCTTTTTTCGTATATGCTTCTGTACAGCCGAGCATTCTGTACACTTTCCCATGTCTTTGTGACACAGCTTTCTTTGTCTTGCTGTCCCTTGGGCTGCTTCCAGCCTCTTGAGACGAGAGGTGTTTACGCTCCTTGTCGCAGATAGCAGTGAACTCTTGATTAGGCAGCCAGGCTGATGTTACTGCTTGGGTGTTGTGCAGCTGGAAATCACAGCCCTCAGCAGTAACGACCTCTGTGTCTTGGGTGTTTAATTCATGCATTAAATAGAAAGCTTTCCTGTGCTTGCTTCGGTTTTGTGAACTTACCACATGAAAGGGATTCTTTACACTCCTGAGGTCCCGTGGGCATTGATCCATAGTCTTTATCTGTGTGCATAGTTGCTCTGAGAGAATACAAGCTTTGGAAAGCTTGTCCTTTGGTACAATCCAGACTAGCAGGTATGTCTGTGTTCTTGGTGGACGTGTTTGTCTGATTGCCTGGGTGAGATAGTAGGTTTGTAGATAGAGTCTGTATCCAGCATTCAAGCATGTTTGCCAGGGGTATCTGGCTGATCCTGCCTGTCTCCAAAGTAAATGAATTGGTTTTCATTTATTTTCAGCAACAAGGAATTTGGGGTTTCTGACATGGTACATTGGCCTCAACTTTGAAAGTAATCCAATTCAAGTTTTGTAATTGTTAGAGCTGGTGTGCACATGGGTGGCTCAGATATGGGTGATTTAGGAAGTGTAGCAGCTACTTTGATTAGGAAATCGGGGACCACTGTGATGGGAGTATTTTGGCAGATTTCCACAAACACAAAGAAGCATTATTTATGCTAAACTACCATGCTATTTATCACTTCAACAACTAAAATCAAGCATTAATCCAACGGATTAGTCAAGCCTTAGCTGTACAGTACCATACACCTGATGCTGTATTGTGGGCTCTGCTGGCTGCAAACTGTGATGGCCCCTCAGCCCTGAGGTCGAGCTGGCTCAGCACGAGGAAAGCCAGTGGGTGACACCTTTCTTCCCCAGCTTCCACTTGCATTTATACACGCTTATTCCACACATTCTGCACCAGTCTTGTCCAAAGGATTACGTCCTCTTTTCATAGGTCAGAACTGGTCTGTTCCAGAGGGCTGTTGCCAGAGAGTGCTCATCCATTCTGACCTCTTCAGATGCATGTTCCCTATTTTCAGACTGGGTCATAAGTTGTCATGTTTCTTCAGGGTGTTGCAGTCTTTGTATGACTTATGACTGGGTATGATTATCTTTGCCTTACTACTTTTTCTTTCAACTCTGCCAAGCACAGACACTACCAAGTATTTCAGTTCCTACCCTATGACATGCCCTCTTGAGGTATTTTTGGGGTAGAGGGCAAATGAGATGCGTTCCACAAATAGTCCTTATGCTGCAGTGGAGTGGGGATGGCCCTGAAATTACATGCACCTCACATCACCTACATCAGATAGCATTACAAAGCAATTTAGCTGCAGTATCAGATCCTTTCTAATTGAAGGGATATCACTTGGGACTCTTTTCCTTGAAGACTACCCACACATTTTCTTTGAGATCCAATCATGAGATCCTTCAGTGAGGAGACACCCATTAAGTTGCTGAGCAGATGCCTTTGTAATCTATTTGTCTGTCTAAAGTCATCAAAGGTGTGGACTTCTATATAAAAAAGCCCCAAACCTACAATTTGCCTGTGTTAATTTTGCATTACATGCCTTCCTAGATTAAAACATGACAATTTTCTATATGGTCAAGAAAATAAATCCATGCCAACCTTCACTTACGCAGACTACCAAGCATGTTCAATAAAAGGCATGATGTGGGATTTTTTTTTTTTTTTTTGCCAAGTGTACATACCTGCTTTGAAAAGAATTTTGCATAAAAAGAATTTTAGGAAGGCTATCTGATGGGTGACACTTTGACTTGACTTGATTGAAGAGACCCCCTCCAAAGTATTTGTCTCTGAGCGTGGCTTGTGGGCAAGGAATGGAGCTCGACAGAGTCCTGTCCAAGTCTCTGAAAGGAAGGGAAAACCTGCACCACCTGTCTTGGACTCAACAAAGTGCAGCTCAAGTTTCATCAAAGCTGTGGGCAAATCCTGTCGTTTCTGCTTCATTGCTTCAATGAAATGGGAAAAAAATCTTTTGAAAAGCAATCTTTTATCTTATTTGGCAGATATGGCCAAGTTCTGCCACCAAATTTCCCAGATGTAGTTTATGTAATCACATGGTGCAACTCCTTGTTAAAAGAGGTAGATATTATGTATGTGTCAACATATGGCTTGCATATATTATAGTGAAGATCTTCCCACGTGTGGACTTCTCCCCTCTCTGGGGCTCTGGCACGAGAAGAGCAGGAGTATCAGGATTCAGAACACATTATTGCAATCTTATTGTAAAACACAGACAAATTTTTTCTTTTCTTTATTTCTCCATTTTAGGATAGTAATATTTTTTGAGTAGTGAAGGAGTGTACACAATTATGCTATCCTGGCTTGTTAGGCACCAAGTCTTATGAAATGTTGCAGGGCTTTAGAAAAAGACCTCCTGTCATCCTCTGTTTAGAGAACCCTGTCTACTAAAACATAAAACTTCTTGGTTATTATTGAGTGTTTCGAAGTGAAATGATTGTGTGAATCAGAAACTGCCATTTTCCCAACAGAGAAAGAATTTCTGAGAATTGAGAGTTTTCTGAAAGAGAGTTTATCTTCCATGAATTGGATGCACTGCTATAAATTTGGTTGCTCACTAATCAGCTCTGAGTATGAACATAATTTCCATAAAACTTACCCTCTGTAATGGTTTTTCACAGGTTCACAGCTTCACAGAGGCTGTGATACCCTAAGACTTGAAGACAGTGTGTATTATACCATAAATACTTCCTTTGCTTTGTAAAGAAATCTCCCGTGCTCAGCGTTTGCATGTCATTACTCGCTCACAGCTGTTTATGAGCAGTGCTGCTGTCTCAGCTCTGGGAACAAACAGGTTTGGGCATGCATGTGAATGACATGGTTTGTTCCTGTCTGTTTTGCAAGCCGGAATTGTGGAAGTGCCTCCATTCTCAGCTTGAGCATTATTCTCAGTAGTAAGTCTTATTTTCCCAGGCAGATTGTTGAAATGTGCTAATGAGCCTCCAAAGAATATAAAATAAGGGCTCCCATGGTTGCACGTTTTCTAGTTCAAAAGCTACTTCTCGTGGCAGACCCAGGTACAACACGCTGACGCCATCTGAGATCACTTGCTGTGCAGTTTGCCTGCCCACACCCAGAATGCACATCTCATTTGCTATCATAACACGAGTGTTGGCTGAGACCTGGGCATTAAAATATTTGGCCTGAGGTACTTTTTTGATGCACGCTCGTTTTCTTTCCACACTAAACCAATGCTGACAGCTTCTTCCGAAGCAAATTAGAAAGCAAATGTATGTATGTAGCCTGTTGCTCAGTAATAATCTTAATTTCTGACTAAAGTAGCATTACTTTATAAAGTTAGTCTATGCCATAGCAGCTTCAGTCGAGACCCGTAAGCTATATACCTGTAAGCTATACTCATTCCATTTTGCCATGTACCACCTTCCTTGCCTTGAGTGAGTTCTCTGAGAAAGTGATCCTTGGAGCCTCACAGGCATCCTCTACAATTTTTGTTTCAGGAAAATAGATGTGTTCCTCAGACAGAGCTCTTCTTTCCCATGCCACAGACATTGTCTCCAGCACAAACGGATACCTGCCAAATTGTGTGTTATCCTTATGATATGAGCAGCCTTAAGCGGCTCTTAACTTTATGCCTCAATAACATATGTGACTTGCTTGACTGCATGTCAGCTGGCATGGTGTCCCAGCCTCCTGCCTTTTCTGGCTCTTCGATACCTGGGGGAACGGGTGTGACTGTTCCCATCGCAATGCCTTCAGTCCTCTCAGGCCCCTGCTGGGCAGTATGAGTATTCAAATTAAGTTTTCAAAGGTAGGCGGTGACTTTTTTTCCTATGTCTATAATCTTAACTTAATCACAAAGTAATTAACATACATGCTTCCACTAGTACACTCTTGGCTGTACACAAGCACGTAAATACTTGGCTTTGTAAAGCTGAGGACTTTGTCTTTGAAACATTTTGCCAGATTCCTAAATGGAAAATAGCTAAGTGATTTTAATGGCAATAAACCATGTAAACTGAGCTTAATTCTTTAGCATTTTACACTATTCTTTGAAAAGAAAATTTCCAGTGGAAAATACTTGAATTTTTGATTACAGTTTTTTTCAGAAACATTTAGCCCAGCTCAGTTCAAAATGTTCAATAAAGTTGAAGACCCAGTGGGTGTCCTTCCATGATTTCACAGAAAACCTTGATGACGTCGCTTTTTGTTGTTTTTGTAGCTCTCGGTGGTTTATTTTTGCAATGTACCTGTCATTTAGGGCCCTTTCTCAGCTTTTGTAGGAAAAGAAAAAAATCACAGCTTCATAAAATTGGCAACGTGGTTCTTATTTTGTCACCTATTTGGAAGTGTGAAACCATTTTTGGCAGAAAAAGTAATGCTTAAATATTTCTTATGAAGAAGCATTAAACTTCACCTACGAATATTATGAGTCGGTGGTATTAACCAAATCAGTACCACGTAGTGCTGCACTGTGGTCTTTTAAAAGCAAGGTACATTGTTTTTTCACTGATCAAGATGAGTTTACCTGCATTTTAGTAACTCTTTGCTTAATTGTAATGTTGTGTTAAGTGTCATTTATGGATACTGTTTATACAACCCTCTCCTTAATCAGACAGGAAGCGGTGAGTGCATGGTAGTTGTGCCTGTCCCCAGACGGTCTGTCCATGTGAATGCAGTTCACTGGACCATCCCATATCCCATATGCACTGGCAAGAGGCAATTAATTGCTCCCTTGGACAAAACTCAGGAGATACTGACTTCAGATTTTACTATCAGGAGTTTTATCTCAATCTCTCATTCTGTGGTGTCTCTTCTCCTCATAACTCCCACACCTTGGCTGTTCCTTACAGTATTCTTTGAACTGAGTTAGCAACGAGAGGGGTCAGAGCACAACCTCATGTGAATCCTGCTCCTTGAAATGAATTAGAGCTGGACTTACCTGTTCACCTGTTTTTCATTTGTTGTCCATGGAGGAACACTTCTGCTAAATGCATTCATTAGGGATTTTTGTTAGATTTCCTTGAGTCCCTGGGATATCATTAATTATTGTTCTCTAAAGGTACCTTAAAGAACAAAGGAAAGTGAATTGATTTTAAACAATGACAAAATACATTCTTTGTTTTGTTAACAATTTTAAGTGAATAGGAATGATTTTTTTGGGAGGGTCTAATTTTACCTCTCCCAATGTTCTTCAGAATTGAAGAGAGAGAAAGAGAAATGTCTTTGCAAGAGCTGAGTACTTTCTGTAGTGTAAATTAGTTGCACTGGTATCTTGTGAATAAAACAGAGTGAGTGTCTAGTGAAAACACTGCTCTAACCCGACATGAACGTACCATGTGTTTCAGTTAAGAGTGTGAATAGCTATCAGAGGTCCAATGTAAACTTTGGATCCATGGCAGGGTAAAGTGCACCAACAATATGTAAATGAAAGTAGAATTCTTTTCAGGGATGGCAGTGTTTCTGTATTTCAGATTAATGCAATTTATTAATATGGCATTTACAGTTAAGAGTATCTTCCAACCATCTGTAACGTTCAGAGATGTTAGTTCGTAATGATTTTGTCTCTCTATGCAATGGCATTAAAAAGTGTCTCTCCAACACTTCTAGCATTGGAGTATGTGTATTCTACAGTCAAAGTGCAGTAACTTGAAAAAGAAGTGTGATGTTATTAGGTCTAATTGTGCGTAATTTTAAAAGCTGTTTGACATCTAAGGAGAGATAAATGTTTTCACACTTCCAGTGTTCAAACACGGCACACTGTCCTCACACCAATTACACTGCTGTATCCTGTGATGTGACCTTCTCATTAGTTTTCAAGCTTCTGCTTTTTATTAATTTATATCCTAGACATTAAGTACATACTCTGCTTAAAGATTTGTAAAGAATTGGATTTTTCTGCATTTGTACTTTTTTGCTATATGTTAATTAAGGTAAAGATGGTTTTGGAATTAATGTGCCCTAAGATACTCCTTGAACCCAAAATTCAAATTAGATTCACATCTATACAGAATAATACTTGGAGAAGAAAAATTTCAAATTTCAAAGCATGTATCCCGTTGAGGTTAACTTACTATTTATTGTACAAATTGCTCTTATGCACTGGAACATTAAGTGTTGGGTTTTATTGCAGAAAAGTTCGGAATTTCCTTTTGTGTTACAAGGAACCAGCATTTATTTGCTTTTGAATGCAAGTAGGATCTTTCTTCCTCAGATTTTCATATCTGATCCAAGAATTTGTATTTTAATATCTACATAATAACATTTCTGTTTAGATTTGCATCTCTTCTGAATAGAATAAAGAATAAGGATATGATTGTAACATGTTTTACATATGCTGTGAATACTTTAAGAAAGGAAGAAAGAATGTCAGTTAAAAAAACCTCAAAACAACAAAGGGGTAATACAAAATTTTGTAGTGAAGTGTAGGAGTCATAAGTTGTTGAATCTGGGTGTTGAGCCTCTGAGATTTACTTTTCTTAGTCCCTCAAATAAATATTTTAATTCTCAGTCACAACCAGTAACTTTCAAGAAATACTCATTCACTCTCACATTTTGGAATAACAAACTCCACAGGTCCTTCAGGAATAATGATTTTCTGAATCGTGTTTTCTCAGTTGCTCTCTTCACCAATTGCTTTCTCTTTTGAATGGGCAGGTGAAATGGAACTGAGGAAGCAGAAGTGACTGAATACTGCTGGTGGCTATGGTTGCAGTGGGGAGGGATTTTTAGGAAACAGATGGCCGTCTGCCAGCAGTGGAAGAAAAGCCCTTCACCTGAGGGCTTAAAGAACACCTCCCGACTTTGACTGCAGCGCAGTGTGAATGAGGGGCAGAGCTGTCCTGTGCCATGGGTGGGAAAAGTCACACTGCCGGGGAATGAGAACCAAAAACCTAGAAAATGTGTGTTGGATATGTAGAGAAGCCTAGCTGAAGTTCTTGGTCTGTATATATTAGAAAACAGTCTGAGTAAAATAGGCATGCAGAGAGCTAAATGCAGGAATGCAGAAGTATTCATATGATATATTTAGTTAAAAATTCACCTTCAGTGGCAGGGTTCAGGTGGAAACCTAGAGAAGTGAGGCAGCATTGATCAAAGGCAGGGAAAGAAGCTAGTTAGAAATTGTCACATTTTCAGTGGAAAATAGGAAGAAGAAATCGTGTAAGAGAGAGGATGGAGCAACGAATGCAGAAATACCAAAAGGAAAGGCATTGTTGTAGTATTAATATTGATGAAAATGGCAGGTTAGGTAGTGGAGCCTGTGGAAGAATATCGAGTTCTGCTAGTGAACAGAAAAACTACTTCTTGTGCTTTAGAGGAGCCCAGCAATTTTCCTTATAAGCCTCTTCTTCAAAAGTGAAAATAATGAAAGGTTAAAAGGTTACAGCACATTCAGAGAGTAGCAGAAAGCAGCTCATTTTGGAGTGTATCCAAAAAAACACCGTCAGTTTGGGTATGTAGTGGTACCGCAGTGGCTGAGAGGAATCAGTTTGGGTCTGCAGGAGGAGGGGAAGGCAGAAAGGAAGAGATACAGAATGTTTTTGATGGAAAATGCCCAAATTTCTTAGGGCTCCCTGCAGTCTTAGGTTTGTCAGTCATGACACCAAGTGTCTTCAACAAACACTAGATGGAAACCTTAACTGTTTTTGAAGAATAAAAACATAGGAGCACAAATCTGTCAAACTGTAGTATCTGATATGCTAAAATAAATACCGAATTCCACAGAGACTGAAGAGACATAGTAAGAAATAGAGCACCACTGAAAAAGACAGGACCTGTAGATGAATGCAGTGAATGGCATAACCTACATGACCAAACATGCAATCTCAGAAATACAAGTTAAAAACTGCGTGGTTATGAATTGGAGAAAATCTCGAAATACTCCATCTTCATTTTGAAGACCTAAAGCAGAAAGGATGTTCCCTTCTGTTTTCTTTGAAGGAGAGAAATCTTTTGGTCCTTACAACAGAAATGTCAGCACTATAATAATAAACCACTGACAAACAAATGGGACTTGCCATGGATTTCAGGGGACCACAAGAAATATTGTCTGCATAGTTATTTGCTGAAGCAGATATTAAGTGATCCATTTCTCCTGCTGTTTTCCAGGTGACATTTTAATGCTAGCCTATGACAGCTGCATACTTTAAAAAATAATAATAAAAGCAGTCCTGATAATGTATGGAAAAACATGGATATGACTTATTTAGACCACACAAGTATAAAAAACATCCCGGTTAACAAGAACACTAATTTAAGTGGCACCAGTGGGAGTTCAGAGAATATAAAAAGGATGTTCTTATTTGGTAGCTTGTGGACTAAAACACAATACTTAATAATGCCTCTTTCAAACATAAAAACTTGATGAGAAAAGCTTGTACGTCTAAAAGAGGTTTTTTTTAGGAATGTGCGTGTTTTCACACTCCATTTTCTTGTTAGACACATGGATTTCAGTAATTTTCACATCACCAAAATGCTGCATCAGATATAAGTATCAAATATTTTCCTATTAAAGAAGTCTAGTTGCCAAAAGGCAAGTAGAAAAGAAATAGGAAAGACCTTAAATAGCTGTTTGAGATTCATTTATGCAGTGCTGAGAAGCCACATAGAAAGTCTAGAAAGAAATTATTTAGAGTCCCATAAAAATAAGTAAGATTTGCTATTATAAGAAAATCGTTCTTATATAATGCTCATTCCACACTCCATTTGATACCATTTCAGCACTGTGCTATCTTAGCTTCATTATTTCACGGTTAAGAGGGCTCTCAGGCTAAGCCCAGTAAAAGATGGGAGCGTCTATACTCATCTGTAGGACCAGTAGAATTGAATTTATCAAATTCCCAAGGCATCCTGGAAAGGGACAGTTATCCTTTTTTTTTTTTTTTTCTTTCTGTCCCTAGCAGTTAGAGAAGCATGTTATGTCTTGCATCAGACAGTTTTACTTTAAAAGATTATATGTTTTATTTAACCAACTAGTTTCTGGCCTGGAGCAAGGCAGGATAAAGGTGATTTTTTAAAAAGGTTGTAACTGTGTGCACTGAGAGTTGATAGAGCCTGTCAGTGGGACAGGGCCAGTTCCCATCTCTGACTGATGCACAGCTTCTCAGCAGGGAATAATCAGCAGAAAGCAGCATCTGTGCTTCCCAACGTGAAGGCCACTGAGGTTTATTCAGGAGTCAAGGGTGTGGAGCAGGATGGCTCCAGCAGAAATCGCAGGTTTAGGGAAAGATAATGTAGCTTTGTGGGGGCCCCGGCTGGGAAGGATACAGGGATAAGCAAATTGAAACTGAAGTCATCCTTTCTTTTGGTACTCAGTTTTGAGTTTGGGCTTTATTTTGTTGGGTTTTGTTTTGGGATTTTGGGGGGGGGGGGGG
>QWTY01008089.1:64585-76223 GCA_008033365.1 Pseudorectes ferrugineus
GGGGTTTTTTTTGGGTGGCTGTCATAGAGATTTTTCCAATTTCTTAGTCAATTCCTATTACCCTTTCTCTGACCTTTGTTCAGGAATAGCACATGTACTGTTCTTATCACAGCAAGAATGGGATTTTTTTTCAACAGGGTCTCTGTTAGCCCTCTACCCATTTTCCAGAGATTATTAAATTCTCATCTTTAGATTCATTTGTTTCTAATGCTCTATACATTAGGAGTTTTTGCTTTCCTCTAAGAACTAATTTCAGACATTGAAACCAGTAGATACCCTATTTCCCAACGGTATAGCAGGAGAGATTAAAAAGAAAACAAACCAGTACATTGCTGAGGGACCAACGTGCTCTTACCTAACTAATCAGTATTCAACCATTAATCCCGTTCTTTCCCAGAAAGCAAAATCTCTCCCTTCAAGGTTGCAGTTACAAACTATTCACATACCCAGATGGCTTATGGGCATTATCATGACTTGTGAATTGAATTAGTCTTTATATGGAGTTCCATTTTTCTTCTATCCTGACTTGTATTTGCATAACTTATGGCAGGGGTGCACTAAGAACAAGCTTCATTTGAAGCCCTCCTTCTTTTTCCTGTGGCATTGCAGTGGCCAGCAGTGCCTGAGAAGAATAACACTATTTCAAATGCCTGACAGGCCTTCACTGGTTTATACATGATATAGACTTTTCCTCCAGAAACAGGTTTTCATCATTGGTACTTGGCATCACTGATAGGTTGTCAGTGGGAAAAGAAAGAGTTCAACATGGTCATGATGAATGAATTTGAAAATGCATGATGTTGCCTTCGAAGGTTTAGAAGCAGCATTGCCTGGGTAGATACACTATGGATACTAGCATTTTACGTGGTATAGTAATAAATGCAGATGCTCCATCTTTATCTCTATTACACACACTGACATCTGCCATAAGCATTTTATTTGCTTGCCGAAAAAGAGCTTTTTCCAGTACCCTTTATAGTGCACAGCTACATTCTGAAATGAATCTTTCTCCACATTAGCCACATTTATTAATGACTCCAGTATAATTTTTTCACGTCTGCCAGTTCGGAAATTTAACGTTCACCTGCAGCCTATTGTAATTCAGGTCACTGCAGGGAAATGGAAGCTCAACATTTGCAAATAGGCTCTATTTCACTGAATGTGATGGATGTGGGTATAGATTCCCTGTACACTTAATGGGGTGCACATAAAAGCGAGTATTCTGTCTTGCACTGAATGTGATGAATGTGAGACTTGAATGCCTGGGTATTGAAAACGCACAGTGCCTGAATGGACAGGTAGTCTGTATCCGCACTTCTGATCTCTGTTGCATACCTATCCACACTAGTCATTTTCTTTGGTGCCTGCTGAGTGCCAGATTGCAAGTCTAGTAGAGGGGGAATTCAGTGGGAATCTAAATCCCAGGATTTGTGGGCCACTAATTGAGACAACACGGGAAATATCAAGGAGCATCTGTTCCCTACACTCACATATTCTAAAATAAGAAAAGCAAGGGAAGTTTCATCCTTTCATTACGTTGGTAGCCTTTGGTGTAAGGAATAAATATGGGATGTTTGTTGGGGTTCAGAGTTCCTTTTCTAAAAGGAACCGGTTGTCAATAGCCACCTCACAGCGATGCAGGATACCTGCTCTGCTTTTCCCTGCTGGAGGTGAGTGGATCATCATTGACTGGTCGTGTTCCAAGAGCTGCTCCAAGTTTCTTACAACTCAGGCTGGAACTGAGCAATCTTCCCTGGAAAACACCAGTGTAACCACTCTCACAGGGAGAGGACACTCGGTGACATGAAGCTGTGTGATCTGGTGGACAGAACAAAGGGCTGCTTTTGTCTCTGGCATGGGCTTCCTTTTGTAGCATTCTTAGAGTTGCACAAGCCAGGCTTTTTGTGCTCTAAAGCCCAAGTCTGGAGAAGCTGGGCACTTGCAATTTCCACTGGAAACAATGAAAACATAGTAACTCGGAGAAAAGCATGCTGGTTTTAATTTAGGAAAATAAATAGAGATTATGGGGCTATTTGGGAATAGAAGACCGATCTAGAATCAATATCCAAAGCCTTTGAGAAGGGGCTTTAATTACTGTCAAAATCCAGGATGGAGCAGAAAGACTAATACTAAAAGGAAGTGTAAGCAGGGAATGGCTGGCTTCAAAGAAGGTAAAACTATTCAGTTTGCCAAGAATTATTTTACATACTCTTCTCCCAGGCCATCCTGAGGGCTTTCACACTGTCCCTGTGCATGCTCTTTCAGCCAGGCATCAATACCATGGCCAAAACAGAAGACTAGCATTAGTGTGGAGCTGGAAGAAAAAAAACGTAAAAGATAATTGATTCAGCAGAGAAAAGGGACTTGCAGAAGCTTAGCTGCTCTGAAACAGAATCTCAATTTTATTAAACAGAATAGATTGCAATTCTCAGTGACAGACCTCTGCTTCTCTTCTGACTTGAGTTTCTCCAGTCAATCTGACAAAATAGTAAAAAATTACTTTTTAGGCCTTCAGGGGGTGATGAGGGGCTGTTGGGATTTACAGTGTTGATTAATAGAGTATGAACTGTCAAATCTGAAAGGCAGCTATCCCGAAATGCCAGGAACATCCCTCTGACACACAGTATGAGTGCACGTGAGCTGCTTGAAATGTTTATTATAATATTAATAGTCATGTGAGGTGTGTGCTGCACTCCTGTGCTTTAATGTGACAGCAGTTTTCAGGTCGTTCTTGACAAAGTGTCTGATCGTGCATCCCCTCAGCACCGAGAGAATGCATTTCATGGCATGTCAGCCCTCTGAACAAACCTGCTACCTGCCACTTCTTCCTCCTGCCATTGAAGCAAAGGCCTGCTCCAAGCATCTTTTTTGGTGTCCCACCACTTTTCACACAGCTTTTTGAAAGAACTGTTTGGATTTTCATTTCCCTTCATTTTAGGAACAGCACAGACAATTCTGAATTTGAATTGTACCTCAGTGAAAGGAATTGGAAACACCAGCAAGTGTTTTGCAGAAGAGCAGCAAAAGACTAAGTAGGGTCCATGCCAGGCCAGTGCACAGGGATAAAAATGCCAAGAAATATTTCTGTCTATGCTCTTCAGATTTATGTAAGCTGGTGCTAGTTGTCTAATTTGTACTGTGCATGTGCAAAAGGATAAGTTCTGCTGAGCTGTCCTTAATTATTTATCCCATATTTTTTTCAGTGGACAATGAAAACACAGAGTTTTTTCCTACTGATTTCTTGGCTGACAGTGTGATGGTGCAGTAAGTGTCATACTTGTAACATTCAGTCTAAACTTCAGAGATGTAACAGGTCCTGTTAAGCTGAAAGAGAGACTTTGGGGCCTTGAAAGACTCCAGACTAAATATACATCCCTTTCCTTGATGGGCTGAAACAGGAGTGTAGGTACGTTTGACTAACCTAAGTGTCTGTAACTCTTAAGAAAATAAAAAATAAACCCAAAACTAGAAAACCCCCTCACTGTTCCCATCGTCAGCTTTCTGTACGGACAGGGCTGACAAGCATATTCAGGAAAGAGAATTTCACTTAAAAATGTAGAACGGATTCTTGCCCTGAAAAATAATGGGTTTCTTTCTCTTATACAAAGAAGAAAGTAATATGAATATTGGGGTATTTTTGCTTTTCAAAAAGAGTAAGAACTGATTTTGCAGACAGCACACATTTGTTTTATGGTTTAGTTTGTGTTTATAAAAAGCACATGCTATTGGTAGTAACTGAAGTAGAAAGAGATCTGTGGAGCTTTATTTGGTAAAAGCTCTTCAGTAGAAGTGTTTAAAGATTATACAATTACATTTGCCTAACTCTCTTGGTATTTTCTGAGGTGCTTTAAATTTTCAGTGTAAAAGAGACATTTGAATTATTTGGTTTTAATTGTGTTTACCTGGAGGCCTATGGAAACAAGTTTGTTTAAAACTTCTCAGAGCAAAACAAGATCTGGGAACAGTTCCTCTCTTCAATAAGAATTTGAATAACTGCAGATTTGTCTATAGAGATTTGCAGCTGTAAATGACTGTCATTATTAGGAAATATGTAACTTATAAGTTGTTTTTCTTGATAAAGTTAGAAGTTGACAGTTCAGACTGTGAGATGTGGTGTGAATTTTAAATAGAGTGCACTAGGAGGACAGACTGCAGGAGGTTTAGTGGGTGAAGAAGCATTAGCACTTTAGCTGGACAACTAAACACATTGGTAATCACAATTTTGTCTTAAATATAATATTAACCCTAAACACATTCTATTTTTTTTTGTAACTAACAGGTGTGGGGTGTTTTATATTTATTTTCTTCATTTTTTACTTGGAAGTATTTAAAATACATTTTTTATGTACCCTTATTCAGACCAAAACAAACAAAAATATAAAAATAATCTCTGTTATGACAATCTCTTATTTATTGACACTTACAGATCAGAAAAGAGAGAAGTAGATTCTCGTAAAATTTCCAGGAATGCTTGAGCCATAGCAGCCATGGTTCACTTTCTCTTTGCTTCTGAAGCTTTCAGGCTGTTTTCTGACAGCCGTCGCAGCTTGTGCTTTGCGCACACACACATTTTGATAAGAGGGAAAATTACAAAACTGGAGAAGATGAATTTTGCCTTGTGTGACCTTGGGCTCCTAATTGCTGGCTAGTGAAGAAACACCCCTTTGAAGTGCAAAAGACTGGGACTGCACAAGTGGGAAAACAATCTCTTGGATATTTTTCATTGCAAAAGTGGATCTGTAAATGATAGTCAAAGAGCAGGCTATTCAAGCGTTTCTTCTCCTCTTGTTCTTTTCAATGCTTCCTATTCTTGTGCCGCATTCCTTATGCCCGCTTTGGCATTTGGAGATGAATGCCATCTCATATGGTGACAATAAGGCCAATTCAGTGCCCTTCTGTAGGACATTAGGCTGTATGTCCAGCTACACGTAAGGGATTAATTAAATAGCTGTGAATAGCATATTTGAGACAGAAAGGTCACTGTCAGCACTTGGTGTGCTTATGCTAACCCGTTATGTTAGGAGAATAAAATGATGCATTAAGCATAATTAAACGTGAATTTGAGATGCTTCAAACCAGAACCAGTTATTGTCATTTAATTGACTCAGTTGTGTTTTCTGTAAATGGTTCTTCAGACTTTGTTAGTAATGGGATATTCTTGTATTTTTACAAGGTGTTTATTCTCTTAGTAGCCTGATTCAGTCTTCTTGTCAGCTTGCCATCCTTTGGTTGCATAATTGTATTTATAACTAAGTTATTATATCTGTCTTGGTTATCAACTGGGATCTGCTCTAAAAAAGAAAATACATATTTGGAAAAACACCCTAAAATCCTTTTTGGAAGAAGGTCTTATCTCTGTTGCTGCTGTTTTGTAATGAAAGATGAGCATAAGAGGGGCAAAGAAAAGAGAGAGATGAGTAAAAACTATACATGCTGATGATGTCCAGCCTCCATATATGTTCATGTCTTGGCCACATGGATCACGCTGTGATGCCCTCTTCCTTTGCTTTTGTCTTGGATGGAGCTCAGGGCAAGGAGAGCTGAGTTGGAGCACAACCAAAGCCTTGCACGATTTGTTTCCCTGCTCTGTCCTGAGTTCACTGCAGGTGCCAGCGACTCTCTCCTGCCTGCTCTGCCCCACTGCTGTGACCTTCCCTGGCTTCTTACCAGCCTTGGGTCGAGAGGTTAAATCACAGAGGCTCTCCACCAAGAAAGGAAAGCCCATCACCTTCATGGCCCCATTGTATCAGGCTTCTCTTCGTGCCCTTTGCTGTGCCCGTGTGACGCTGCAGTTGCCATTGTGGGTTCTTTTGTACATCTTTGGTGGCAGGTGGGCTGCAGACTGCAGTCTCCTGGACACCAGCTCTGTGTTACAAACGGGATGCTTTCGTTTTGGTTATTACTGATATAAATTGAACACCACTGTGCTGGGCACTGTAGGAATGGATAATAAATGGCAGTCATTGTCAGAAAGAGTTACCAGTTCAGATTGTTTTGTGGTAAGTGATGAGGCAATAGGCTGCTAATGCACAAATTGCTCAGGCACAGGGGAAACACTTAAGTACTACTGTCATGATGTTTTCTATGCTTAATTTGCTGGCATTATTATGTCATACTGGTGAGTTCATCACCCTCTCACAATGCTCTGTGTTTATAATGACCAGTATAATTTAATTTGTGTACTTTTCTTTGAAATGATTTCATATTCACAGTGTATTCTAAAAAAGAAAATACAGAAAGCAGAAATGCTGACTATTGTTTGGGAAGGTTGTTTGCCTCAGTTTTCAATAATGGCAGATGAAGACATTTATTACATGTATTCAGCTGGCTTTTTTGTGCAACGAGAGGTTATCACTTTAGTACTGTAGGGTAAGACTTTAATTGCATTCATCATAAGTGGCAGGGGATTGGCTAGGATGGCCTCTGAGGATTAAAACTGTTTATCTGAGTATGAAAGAATCATTTGGTGATCTCCCAGAGCACTCCTGTTGTGAGGGGAGGTTTTGCTGTCAAGCTGAAGAACCACTCAGATAAACAGGCTTTCTGTTCAGGTACCTTGGGTGCATGAAGGCATTAGCTTAGGACACCTGCATCTCTAAACCCTTGGCTTACCTGGTCTGCACCAGGCTCTTGTGCTTACGTATTAAACATCTGTATTTCAATCCCTGGGGGCATGTTAACATTTTTTCTTATCATATTACAAATACATCGCCAGAGCTGGTTTTGGACTTTCTTTTTGTGGTTTTCCTCTTCCGCTGATAAAGGCATCTCTCATTCAGTGCACAATAACTGTAACTCTTACTGGTAAAACAGGAGCCACATGAGTAGACGATGGCACATCCATCATCTTCTGGAACTTCATGAGTTACCCAAAAGTATAACTTCAATTAAGACAAACTGATAATGCATTCAGAAAGTACCACAAAAAATGCTTTTTTTTTTCTTTTTTTTTTTTTTTTTTTGGGGGGGGTGTGTGTGTGCAAGGGAAGGCAAAAAATTAAAAACAATCTACTGAAGCAAAGGAAAAATTAAATATAATGACTAATCAATGTGTATAATAAAATAAAAAACTAGTAATTAAGACATTAGCTATTATTTAATAGTTCATTTTGGTTTTGTGTTTGATTCGTTCTAAGTGCAAGAGGAAATACGTGCACTAGTCATGCAATGGGAGCTGATTTCAATAGTTTAAAAATTTTAAATGCCTTTTTAATGGAGGAAAACAGCATTTGGTATTAAATAGTTATAAACTTAATAAATGTGAACTTCTTTTATTGAATCCTGCTGACAGACAAGTAACTTAAATCTTTATATGTAGAAACTTTATTTATAGGAAGGTTCTGCAACAGTGAGAAGTCAGGCTCTTGCACCGCCAGCAGAGCCTTACTGGAAAAATATTATTTCATTTATGCATTTATACTGCGTCTCTGATGTACCATGTAAAATTAACTTTTATCTCTAGACAAGATCTAAAACATTTCCAGCAGTTCACATGAAAGGATGGGGAAAAAGAGCTGTGTGTTAACTAAGAAGATGACATCTTGCCTGAGGCAGTCTACTTTTCTCCTGGCTCCAGGAGGAATTCCCTGTCTCCTAAAGGTCTGATTCTTTGTAAGTGTTTTGTTTTCTTTCTTTCTCTTTAAAAAATATGTAGTGTGGTCTTCTCAGATGTTTTATGAGTGCCAGTTGCCAAAATGAAACAAAAAAAGAATAAAAATAACTCATATTCCTGGATAAGGTGAATCATCTGTTAGCCTGCCTCATCTCCAGTTTAAGTGCAGTGTTTGATCCGCCTGGCTCTGGGGAGCATTCTGATCTTGAAGCAACTGCAATCCATAAGAGCAAATTGATCCAGTTTTTAAACATGGGAGGTGATGTGTCTCACAAGTGCTTTTCATTGGGAAAATGATAATCGAATGCCGTTTCAGTAGCACTGCAGAGGTTAAGCTATCATGTGTCCAACAGAAAGAATGTCACAGCTGTGTGCCCCAAACAAAGGGATCATGCTCCCAGCTCCTTATACCACAGGTCTCAGCTTTACAAGTGTATTTATGGACAATGAAATACCATCTGCTTTGTAAACTTTGAGAACAGTGAATAGCAAAAAATCCCAATCTATTAGCAGAGAAGTTTCCCACTGAAAAAGTGAACAAGTTTCAAGTGCAGTGTGACTTCATGAGCAGTCTGCCTCTGTTTAAAAGGCAGTTCTAAGGACCTGGATTTCAGAGCGTGCCGCTAATCAGAACCCTGATGCTACTTTGAAAATCACCATGGGAATGTCTACAAATAATAACCATTTCTGTGTAAATTAAAATATAAATGAACTCGTACATAAATGCTGTCACCAACTTTAATGTTCAAAATGCTACTGAGCTTTAATGTGTTTTTCTGTCCACATAGGCAGGAATTCTGCCCTGATTCATTCTCAGGCGTAATACTGGGCCTTGACATCTGTTTTAAAAGTCCTCATGTAGAAACTGATCCTAAGCTCCTAAAAGTCTTAGGATATCTGATATCCATCTTCTTTTACTGATTTTTAATGTCAGTGATTGAGAGTAAAATTAATTTCCTATTACGCCACAGAAAAACATCTTAACTAGGAATCCTGTGTTGTTTTTCTTAACTTTGTCTTCCATGACGACTTTCCATTTCCATTAGGTGAGCCTAAGGTTGTAAGAGTGTGGGAATAGGTCCCTGTGTCACATCCTGATGCCTCCAAAGGTTAGATAAGTGGAATAAATGTATGAAGTAGCTCAGCAAAGATGGGCATAACCATGATCACAAATTCTACACTTGTGTCTGGAAAAAGTAAAATTGTTTGGTGATGATGTGATAAGAGGTGGAAAAGTGTAGGAAGATGGAGATGTGTAAGGGAAAAATGGGAATCAAAACAGGAGTATCAGTACTTTTTCTTCCCTGTTCTTCTGTAGTCCTTAAATCTGTCACTTGAAAGGTCTCTTTCCTTTCTCAGGTAGTGTTTGTCTAATGGGTATATGTAGCTTTGTTTAAAATAGGGTCTGATTATTTGTATAATCAATATAGAAGCCAAAATGTTATAGACCTCCAGAGATTTCTTTAAAATTGGGAACAGATGTATTTTTTAAATTTTATTTTTAATTTCAAATCACAGGAATGCCAGCTTCTGGGGTTACGAAAACCAGTGCTTTTTAATTCCTGTGCATAATATGCAAAAATAATTCACTGGAAGCCAAATAGTTCTACTTAGGCACAGTCTTAGTGTCATGAATTAGATTTTAGGGAAGGCAGTAGCAGAAATGCTGGCATACCTTAAGTCAGTATTAAGCACCAAAGGATGAAAATATTACTGGCCTTGGGGAACCTTCCTCTTCCAGTGGTGCTGTTCAGCATGGTGTAAGCTATTCTCCCTGTGAGAAAGGTTTCCCATTCAGAGCAGGAATAAGAATGTATGAAGTCAAGTGAAAGTAATTGTTTCTATCACCTCATAAGATTTTGTAATAATAGATATAAATACTTGTTTATCACAGAGATGTTGCTTTTCATTTTGAAACGTATGCTGCAGATATTAAACCATGTGTTCATTTTGGGTAAAAGGAGACTATCTCCATTTTTGAACTACTGCTTTGAAGGAGGCTGTTTTCCCCGAAAGCTTTGTTGCTCTGACTATTTGTGCTTTGTAACATACAAAACTAAAATGTTTCGGCATGTGCCTTCTGGAATTGTTTGGAGCATGAGATAGTGAAACCAATGGGCCAACTTGTGAACCTCTGTCTTGGCAGTTAAGTGTGTCCATACAGACCCTGGACATTTTCCAAGGACCTGCAGAGCCCGTGCTTCCTTAGGTTACCTATAGCTTAGGATCTCAGAGGGAGCTCTGTTTGCCGTATCTCTGTGAACCAAAAGGCCATTAACTGGAAGGGTCAAAGTGTTAATGGAAGGAATAGTCTCCGCTTGCCATTATCTTGCAAAAGTTCTGCGGGAACCAGGGAAACATAACACTTGCTCCCTTTTTTCTGTAGGTGGTTTCTAAAAAGGTGACCTCAGTGTTCTGTGACTAAATAAAGAGATTAGATGCAAATACAGAGGCCAACAGAAATGAACTTGCTCAAACTGCTAGTGGAGAGCCACGCTCCATTATATGGCCACTTTGGTAGCATCAGGTCAAATTCCTCTTAGATGAGTAAAGGTCACAGAGATTGTATTGCTTAATTGCCTAACTTTCTCTTTGTACTCTCTGTTCTTATCCTTTCGTGTACTCCAGGAGAAGAGCACTCACTCTCTCTGTGGCTTGGCTGTATGGAAGGTACAACATGGAGAAAAGATAAAAGGAAAATTTCAGATTAGGGTCATGTCAGTGATATACTGACCATCTAAATAGTTTTCCAGAGTGTTTAAAAATGCCCAAAAAATAGTTGAAAGCATTAAAAACAAAATGTGTGGCTTTCTTCAAGACACACACATGGTTCCTTAAACAGAACTTGAGTATGTTCTTTGGAGGATTTCTGTTCAGGATTGTTGTAAAGCTGCTTTATGTGTCATAAATTCTTTTATTAATTATTAATGCTTCTTCTAACCTCAGTTTTGATGCTTGGACAGTCTTCTGGAAATGTAGAAACAAATATAAAACATAAAGTTAGTCCATGATACATTGTATAAAAAAGTCACTCCCTTACAGAGCGGTAAGGTGACATTATATCAGAAAATTGGAGAGGATCCTACTCAAGAAAGATTAGATTTGATTTTTGACATCCAGCTTGCATTTGGTATCTGCCTGGCTATCCACTATCCATGTAACAGTTATCAGGGAGGGTAGCAGAGGTTCCAAAAGCCAAAAAGAATAAGGGGAGAGTCTGTTGCAAGCCGCTGCCGGGGTAGGCAGCAGGCTTTAGACAACCCAACAGCAGAGATGGAAAGGATCTTTGCATATGAATCCACAGTAGTTTTGCTGAACTACACGTGAACAACTCATAGTGGCAAAGACAAAGAAAATGGCGGGCCTGAGACTTTTATACGGGGGTGGGGAGGGTATCAGGGAGGGGTGGTACATAGACGGGGCCGGGGCAAAAGAACCAACAGGGAATCCCTGAGGGAGGGACAAAGGGACAGGGGCCAATGAGAGGGCAAGAAACTCAAGGGCCAGTCGGGGGAACAGAACTGGGGCACACCAGCACAGCAGGGCAAACCATCCCGGGAGAAGCCCCCTCTGTCACCTCAACCTGGGGATGATCCCCATCCCCTGCACCATGGGCACCCACAAGAGTCCAGACTGAAAATTTAAAGACATTATATGCTTATGATTTTGTGGGGTTTTTTTAATCCCTTCTTACGTTTTAGGCATGTAAATTGGGTTGGGTTTGGGACAGTCAATGTGTACTGAATTATTAGCCACATGCGATAGATTCAGTGTGGATGTGAAAAGTTGAACTGATGCGTGAAGTTTAAGTTTCTTGGTCTGAAGTAGCACTTTTTAATGCATTTTTTTAATACTGTGCTAAAAATCAAGAGAGTCTTCATAGTCTCAGTTCAGCTTCCTGCATTTGTCTCCGTATTATTTTAAAACTGGCTTAGAACTGGAGTAAATTAACTGATTGTGACTTCAGATTAGAATGCATATGCAAAAGCAGATGATAAAGCATTAATTAAAACTACACATATGTGT
>QWTY01008090.1:0-25289 GCA_008033365.1 Pseudorectes ferrugineus
TGGCTGCTGCAGTCCCATTGTCTGCTGCATCTCTCATTCATGTGTTCCACCTCCCTTCTTGACCTGGCTTTGGGGCTTGCTGGGCCCTTCAATAACCTATCTTGTGTTCAATTACACAAAAACCCCACAATTCGGCTCTCAGAAGAAACCAGTGATAACTGAATTGAGTCCCAGAAAAGATGTATTGACTCATACTTGAGATTTTGGTTAGTGTAAAATTACAACAGCTGGCAGCTATTGACTCATATTCTGCATCAGGCTCTTCCTGGTTGCTCTTCTCTCCTCTTGAATTTTTAACTCTATGGGATCTAAAGTCAGTTTAAAAGGACTCTGTCATTACAGAGACTCATCTGAATCTCCCAAACTGTGGTAAGAATTTAGCCTAGGAAATGAAATGGTGATTTATATAGCAGGATATAAAACATAGTGTTGTTGAGCAGACTAGTTCGTTTCATTCAAATGAGATACCTTGCTGTATCATTGATATTTATTTTACCATTTTTTGTGACTCACCATAACAACCATAAAACCTCACTGAGCTGCTCATGTTAATGAAATGGCAAAAAAAGTGCACATATGCAGTTATTTAAAGCATACACACGAACACACCCATATACATGTATTTTTATATATAAATAGCTATATACACATATAGATATACATTAGTACGGCAGGCTGTTGTTGTCTCAATACTCATTGCATCTGAACTGTGCCTGAACTGTGTCTGCAGTTCTTAGTGTTTGAGGACAAAGAAAGTAACTTCTCGCAGTGTATTGGGTTTGCCTTTGAAATAATAGCACAGAACTATTGACAAAAGGCTCACCTAACAGCAGAGCTGAGATTAGGTGCTGAGGGTTATTGTCTTCCTCTAGTCTCAAAGCTATGTGAAATGTCAGTTAATTGAAAATGGTAATTGTTCCACACAACAACATCAACTGTTTCATTCCAGGAAATGTGCTGCTCTTAAATTAATAGCCATCGATCCAGAGGTATTTCATGATTCTTCTCCATCGTTTTCTCAAATTATCCAGCTATCAGTCCTTGGGAGAAAACCTATTTCACCATTTTTATTGACCATTCTTTACTGAGTGACCTGGCTTCCTGTTCAGATAGACTAAAATAGGTCTATCCATCTGAATGTTTGTCAGGCACACTGAGACACCTAACTTTCAAAACACCTACTACTTTTTACTATAAATACTCAGAATGAAAACCGTTAAGTAATAGTACAAAGCAGTTACATGGTTATTACTAATTAATACAATGAAGTACGCTCTCCTGCTGGGAAATTGCTTTTCTGATAGTAAAAAGAGTTCCTTTCAATAGCGCATTTCAGTAAAACTTAAATTCCAGTTTGATTTCTTATGAAGGAAGGCAGGTTATTTGGGTTTCTTTGTTCGCTGGAGGAGTATATTATTTTTACAACCTATTTAAATAACAAGTAACAATATGTCTTCATTATTGCACAGAGAACAATTGCAAATGCTGTTGCATTACTTAGCTGTTCCTTTGAAAGCTTAATAGAGAAATTAAGTGGTGCAAAGGTGTTCTTCCATTGAGGAGACAGTTTACCTTCCTTATGTACTCATAAAAAAAACCCCAAAAAATACCATTTAGATAAGCAGTTGAAAACATTTATAGAGATACAACTCATAATGCTTTCTGTGTTTGCAGTATAGTAAATTATCGTCTAGTTAATTTAAAATTTAATTTCAAAATAAATTGTAAATTCTATCAATTAATTTTTGGTAGAACTGGATAACAAAAGTAATATTTTTTCAAAGCTTTCATTTCCATTTTAACTTGGAACAGTTTCACCTTCACTGATATATTAATAAACTGTTGTCTATTTATTCATAATGTTTAGATTCCAAAGTGAAATTTACATATAAAGAATGATGGCAAAAGTGTACAGAAATATAAAGTTTTTAAATAAATGTATGTTAATATCAGTTGTGCAGTGGCCTAGAAAATGCCTCCTTTAATCTCAGAAGAAAGTACTCTACTTTTCTCTCTTCAAGGGCTTTTTCTTACAGGGGGATGCAATTTAATGTAAACTGAAACAGTTGCCAGCAGGAAAGAAAAAGCAGTCTTGTGTAATATAAGATCCTTTTCTATTGTTTCAAAAATAATAAGCTGGTTGCAAAGAGTTTCTCTCTGTGATCTTAAGTTGCTGTATTTTTGTCTTCTTTTATTTATTAATAGACAGTTTTATATTAGAAATGGAAAAGGGAAATCTGATTAAAGTTTCTAGGATAGCTACAGTATAAAATCAGTTGAAATTACATTTCCACATAACATACATAATGAATTCGGATGTTATATACCAGTTTTAATGCTCAATCTGGTTTATAGTTAATAGAATCAAAAGGTATGTGAGCCAGGGAATATTTTAAGAAAAATTTACAGCAGCTCAGAGGGAGTGGAAAAGATCCCTAGGCATATGGTGCTAAGTAAATGAAAGTGAAAACAACTTTTGCAAAGAAACATAAAGGAGTCAAAAGAAGTAATTACAAAAGGTAAGCATGTTTTTGCATCATTTACTCTTGTGACAATGACACACGCACAGTTCATCCCATTTCTTGCCATTTTGTACATTCTCTTTCAGTGAATTTCAGCTGCATAGTTAGAAAGTAAGTGTGAATCAGAAATAACTGAAGAAATGATTTGGTGGTTATGCAAAGGGTAGTTTTGGTCATGGAGGCAAAAGTTCCTCTTCAATATAATTTTTTTTTTTCTTTTCAGATCTTGTGTCAGCGATTTGTTTCCCGGCTCTATTTTATTCTGTTTCAAAATCTAAGCTTGACCATTGTTTCAGTCATTTTCTGGTTAAAAAAGACAAGGAACAAGGGTAGTTTGAAATTATTGAAACTTCAACATCCTCACTCATGTGCCACTCTAAGTTCACATTATTCCAAAAGGTTACCTGTTTTTTGAGAGCTTATGGAAATTTGAACCACTTGGGCAAATTTGTACACCATTGATATCCAATTTGAAATATCTGAAAGTATTTGAAAATAGCTCTAAGTGTGTTTCTGTCATTAATAAGCCTTGAAGATCACAGCCATTTCCAGCCTTTGGAACTTTATCTCTTTAAAGCTTATATTAGCAGCTAAAGGCTGTCTTTCTCAAAGTGATTTCACATTAAAATATCATAAAAATAACATTAATTATAGAGATGAGGATTACAGATGTAGATAACAGCTGAACATTGAAAGTGCTAAGCAAATCTGCAAGATAGCAGTAATGACTTAATTAAAACAAAATGCTTCTGTATCTGAGCACAGCAATAAAGGAAAAAGAGGCAATCCACAGTAACAAAAACATGAGTGATTCAGCTGAAGTATGTAAGAGTAGTGTGTAATAGATTGGCTCAGGTAAGTCTAATTTATGCCAACCTTAAACATTAGCATTCTAATGGCTGCCAGAAATTTAGAATATGTTATCTTTTGAGTGCCAGGTAGTTTAGAGGGTAACTACCAATTACCCATAAACTGAGTCATATCAGAAATGACTTAATGTTTTATTTCCTCCCATGGCCAAGCTGGCTCCGATACCTTTGCAACAGACTTTGTTAACTCTGCTTCCTGATTTAAAGGGAAGCTGTCCTTTCCCACTTATCAAATGGACTGAAATTACCTCAACGGGAAAAAAAGTTGTTGCCAAGAAGCAGAGTTACATCGAGGTCTGTTCACACCAGGTGATATTCTGTCTGGTTCATATGGCCCACACTTGGCCCATGCAAAGCTTATCTCCAGTCCAGGTCTGGTTTTAAGAAACCCTTATATATCTTATTCTGCACATTCTGAAAATTCAAGCATTTTTAACCTATATGCAATAATATTAGTGTTTTAAAAAATACATTAAATTCCTGTAACAAGGCATAAAGGGATCCATATTTTTGCTCTCTGGTGTGGAGGGGATAAAAAACAGATTCCCCTTGTGTGAACTTTTTCTGCATAGTCTTTAAATGGAAAAAGGCCACAGAAAAATTCTCACTGGAAATACAAACAGCAGTACTTGAAGTTGTTATAATAATCATAACTACCATTTACCCCTTCTGCCACCCTGCTTCTGTCACAAACTGTGAGACCTGATTCAAGAAAGTGCCTAATACAAACTCATCCTTTTTTTGAAAAATCACGTAACAATCACTTTCTTTTAACCATGCATTATCCTCCTGCTAATGACAAAGAGAAGGAGCAATAGCCTGACTGAATCATGGCAGCAGAAGGCTTTGGCTGCATTAGTCCACACTGTATGCTGTCTGTAAGCAATTTGAGTATCTATTTTATGTCTCATATTGATGCTGGTCAAGTAGAATGGATATACTGTAGGAACACCCAAAATGGCTGATTCTGCATGGATATGCATTGTTTTCATACAATCATTAAAATAGTCATTTAAAATCGTAGAAATTAAGTTAAAATTAGGTGGAATTTGCATCACTTTGATGGTACTCTATAGATGCTTAATGATAAGAGACTAGACAAGGGAGCTTTAATTTGCATGTAGTGAACATGTTACATTTCTCCATGAAATGGAGACTTATATTGAATATTACTATTAATATAGAAATCTATATTGACCAAGGGGTATTTTTAAGTGAAAAGGCTACACACTGTATCCAACTCACAAATTTTCACTACCATGATACTAATACTTTTCCTTCCCTGAAATATTTATCTTCACTGGAGAAAAAAATAATTTCCTTTGCTTCTATATGTGTCTGCCTATTCAGATTCTCATATTATGTTCTGAAACTATTAAAATTATTTTAATGTGGGGAATATTTCATTACCTTTGCAAAAGATAATGCAATTTTCTTCCCCTGCTATAAAAAACTTGACTATTTTATTTGAACGACCCTTTGAAAAATGTCAGTTTTAAATTACAGAAAATGTTTTCATGTAAATGAGGAGTTACTTTCTCTTAAAAAAATTAAAATTACAAAAAAAGAAGAACTCTTAGTCCATCAATTTTCATAAAGTTTGATCTTGCAGTCATTATCTAGACTCATACACAGTTACTTTTAAATTCAGAGAAAAGCTCAGTGTGACTAGGTGAACATAAAGGAAGTTTAGATCACTAGCTAGTGGAAATAGTGCAGATGCTGCCTAGACAGCTAAGTCTGCATTTAGATAAATAAAAGAGCAAATTTTTAAGAAATATGAAAACCAAAAATATTATTTTGACTGCTGTCTGTCGATGGATGAGAAGGAAACCAGACGTGTTCAACATCTGCCAAAAATAATGAGAATTAATTGTAACACCCATGAATTCTGAGAGAGACTGAATATGCAAAATATGCAGCATTACCATTGTCACTGAGAGCTCTCTCTCTGGAAGACACCTACCCTTAAGTAAACTTTAGTTTTCCATCAGTCTTTCCTCTTCAGCACAATTACTTTGCTAGGGTATCTGAACTGCATGGTCTTCTTCATACTAAGTAGAAAGGTCCAATTTTCTTATTTTTTTATATTGAGAGTGTCATCTTATTGAGAGAATGAGGGTTTTGGTGCAGTATACTCTGATAGACTATCAATTAAGTCCCATTCAATGGCTACTTCAGAGCTACTCCATTTTCAAAATATCACTGAAGCATAAGTTAATTAAATTACATAAATTTCAGTCAGTGATGGAAGAAGTAATATTTGATATAAATAGCTGTAATTTTTTACTGAAATTCCTATTAGGAAAAAAAATGTATGATGATATATCACCAGTGTAATTAACAGTCTTTTTATGAGTCGTGGGGGAAGACATATCAAAAGTTAGCTGTTCCTGGGCAGGTAAGCAGGATCATTGTTGTTTCTTCTTTCCGTGCCTGTAGGGCAGAACTCAGTCAGACAGTAAAATTTAATGATGTACAGTCTGATATTAATTGTGCATATACTTGTGGGTCACAGTAAAGGGTTTGTCAGAGGTGGCAGCTTGCCGCAGGTGTTTAATGTCACATGATTCATAGTAAATGACTTGAAGCTCCCAAGTATCTACAACTAAAAATAATTCTGTTCTCTGCAAGTGCCCTCCAGAGCAGAGTGGCTATCTGTCAGCACAAGATAGTGGGTAGCAATTGATTCCAGTTCGCACCATCTATGAGCAATTTCTCAAGGATAAAAGAGTGATAATGGCCAGCTTTGTCATTAGAAACCATGTTCTTAGCACTGGCTTAATTTTTAATATTTTCCCTTACCAGCAATATAAAAAACTAGCTTCCGTCTTTATCATGTGTAACGTAAAATTGCAAAAGCCCCCATATGCCGGACTTTAAACAGAGTAGCAACTTTTTAAAGCTTCTTTGGATGTGTTTTCAAAGCCAGAATCTCTCTTCCTTTTCCTGTTTATTCCCTTAATTGAAACTGGAAGGTTTTCCTTGGGCTTCCACACACATCATACCCAAAGAAAATGATGGTGTGGGGGACATTGGAGATTTTGCATCACTGACAGTGCTAAGCACATTTGAAAATTAAATCTTTTGAAATTTTACAGTTGACCTAAAACCTTCATGACAACTGTCATGCTTCTAAAATTTCTAGTTCAACTTCTTGCTTCCAGTTCTACTTAGAATTGAGAAAAGCATAACACAAAGCTGAAAAAAATGGTAGAAAGAGGTCTATTACTTTGAAAAATATCAAGTGTTCTTTACCTTATTTTTTTAACAAGAACCATAAAATATATTCTTACTTCACATGATCTATCTTGATCAGCCTAGCATGGAACCTGGAATAATTTACTGTAAAAGATCCCAATTTCTAATTAATCATTTTTGATTTAAAAGAAACTTACAGGCATACACTAATTTTGAAATCATAACTTTATATTCAGAAAAAACACTACTAAGTTTAAAAACATGTCAAATGCTAGCTGGGTTTTCAGTGTGAAAACTTCTAAAACACATTAATAGTTAACTAGATTTCAGCAATGTGTCTCTCTAAGGCAGACAAGGACACCTTGTTGTTCAAACCAACACTTACCTCTGTCATCCCAACTCTGGCAAGGGGAAATACAGTAGATCTGCAGCATCTTTGGCACTCAGTGTCTGCAAAAGCATCACAAAGTGGTCAAGGGATGTGATTGTCCTGCTCTACTCCATGCTGGTGCGCCCTCACCTCACGTGCCCTGGGCAGTTTTGAGCACCACGACATAAGAAAGATAGAAAGCTATTAGAGAGCATCCAAAGGAAGGCAACAAAGATGGTGAAGGGCCTTAATGGGAAGCCTTATGAGGAGCAGCTGAGGTCGCTTGGTCTGTTCAGCCTGGAGGAGACTGAGGGGAGACCTCATTGCAGTTACAACTTCCTCACTGGGGGAAGAGGAGGGACAGGCACTGATCTCTTCTCTGCGGTGCCCAGTGACAGGACCTGAGAGAATGGCTTGAAGCTGAGTCAGGAGAGGTTTAGGTTGGATATTACAAAAAGTTTCTCACCCACAGGGTGGTTGGGCACTGGAACAGGCTCCCCAGGGAAGTGATCACAGCACGAAGCCTGACAGAGTTCAAGGGGCATTTGGACAATGCTCTCAGGCACATGGTGTGACTCTTGGGGATGGTGCTGTGCAGGGCCAGGAGTTGGACCCAATGATCCTTGTGGGTCCCTTCCAACTCAGCTTATTCTTTTTTATAGGCTTTCTTTGGGTACTGGAAAGCTGCAATTAGGTCAGCCTTCTCTTTTCCAAGCTGAATAAACCCAATTCTCTTAGCCTTTCCTTAGAGGAGAGGTGCTCTATCCCTCTATTGAGACTACTAAACCCAGCTAGTTACTTAGTGTGAAAATACTTATTTTTTTTTCACTCAGTAAGGACTTAATTTCAATCAATGCAAGTGTGTAAGACTTATGCTATCTAAGAAGCTAATTCATTACTCTTTGATAACTAAAAATTCCAAATGAGATTTTTAAGGGGCTGGTAGAAGCCTATAAAGGATAATTACTTAATTTATTAATGAAAGTCATCAAACTTTTGGATAGAGTGTGTCGCATATGGCAGAACTACCACTGGAATGCAGTTTCTAGATGAAAAATAGGAAAATTAACATAACCAAAGCAACTTATCACAAGCTGAAATGAGGGAAAAGTCCTACAAGCATTCCACACTCTTTCAGAAATTGACTTGTGATATTTATTGATCCATAAATACTGTTAGCTATGTTTAAATCAAAAAGCATCATCTGGCTTTCCTTGCTTGTTTGCTGTGACAGCAGAGTTTATTGCATCTTTCTGCACTGTTTCCTTCCTTCCTACTGTTATCCCCTGCTTCATCTCTTCCCTGTGGCCAAATATTACATTTTTCATGATGGGATCTCAAAATTTTGGTTTTCCAGAAATACATTTACCACTAGCTGCAATTTTTATACGATCATAAGTTTTTACTTTTTAAACCTGAAATTTTGATAATTCATAAGATTAAGAATAAATTCAGTGGAAGATTGCATTGGCAGTGTTGTAAGGTGGGTCAGATGAATACCTTAACATATACAAAGACTTATGTCTTTGTTTAAACTATTAATGCTATAATTGTAATTGCAATAAATAATAGAAATATCTTTAATATTAAAAATCTTTATTCACAGATTTTTGTGGAATGATTTTGCACTGATAGCTATCTAATGACTCAGAATCAGAAGACTAAAATCTGTATAGAAGTATTAAAAAATCAAGAAAAAACATGCATGCAGCTATAGTCATAGCAAAAAGAGCACAGATATCACTGACTAAGCCACTGAACCTAGTCATACTTCACAGTTCCAGAGTCTTTAGTTTCTCACTTAAAGCCAACCACACCCTGGATTGCATCCAAAGCAGTGCGGCCAGCAGGTTGAGGGATGTGATTCTGGCCCTCTACTCTGCTTTTGTGAGACCCCACATGGGGTGCTGTGCCCAACTCTCAGGTGCCCAACATAAGGATGAGGACCTATTGGAGCAAGTCCAGAGAAAGGCCACAAAAATAACCAGACAGCTGGAACACCTCTCCTTTGAAGACAGGCTGAAAGATCTGGAGTTCTTCAGCCTGGAGGAGGCTCCAGGGACACCTTTTACCAGCCTTCAGGTACCTGAACGGGACTACAAGAAAGGTGAAGAGGGGCTTTATGGACTGACAGGTCAAGGGGGAAATGGCTTCAAACGGAAAGAGGATAGTTTTAGATTAGATATTAGAAAGAAATTCTTTACGGTGAGGGTGGTGAGGCACTGGAACAGGTCCCAGAGAAGTTGTGGATGCTCAAATGCCTCATGTCTGAAAGTGTTCAAGACCAGGCTGGATGGGTCTCTGAGCAACCTGGTCCAGTGGAAGGCGTCCCTGCCCATGACAGGGGTATTGGAACTAGATGGTTTTTAAATCCCTTCCAACCCAAATCATTCTGTGATTCTCTGATAATTTCTCCAAAAACTGTATTTCAAAAGGAACAGTGACGGTTGTATGGATTTTTAGGGAGAGTAAAGTCAGTATAAACAACACTCAGCTAATAAAATATCACAGGACATAAATCTTTGCTTCCAATTATTATGTATATCATTTAATACAAGAGAGAGGATTTTCACTGTGTTATTCTCTGAAACAATGTTTTTTGCATTTCACGGTGCACTATGCAACCAACTTATTTCATGTCTTTGTGATGTTCTTCATCGCATTTGTAATCAGTGTGAATAAAATGTTCCCCTCAATTTGTTATAGCAATTATCTTACTAAGAGAAATAAAATGACCCTAAAGAGAATTCAACGCAAAAAGAGTGTGAAGCATCTGTGTACAGTATGTTTGTGTTATTCTACAAGTCAGAGTCACATTAGATATATAGACAGCATCTTGAGAGCATCCATCTCAGTTCCTTAAAGGAAAAGTGTGAGCAATGAATCAATGATATTCCAAAGCAGAGGAAGGCTGTTACACATTAGAACGTTTCACAGCATGGAAGATGATTAACAGCATGTTAGGTAATGATGTAAGTGCCATAAATTAGTTTATATTTTGCAATGTAAATACTCAGCAAAACTGATGTCTGAACAAAGAAAAGATTGCAAATGACAATTTGGACCAAATCCAATGTGCTTTCCAATTACTTGGTTTTGTTTTGTTTCGATGAGTAAGTCCAGATTAATTTCTTACATGTATATATTAAATATAGAATGTATAAATATATTTTTTATATGTATATATATTCTTTTTTCTAATCCAAGTCTCTCACTCTCCCTGAAAAGGTCTTCTCCCTCTCTGCATATGAATAAAATTTATAATTATTTTTACCATTTTTTAAGTACAAGCCTTGAAAATTAATTTTGATTAAATTCTACTGGGTTTCTCTTTATAATTTAAATAATTAAAAAATAAAAATGTAGTATATGTAAATGTTTTCTGTGAATGTATGTTCATAAGTAGCACTGAATGAAGTCAAAAGGTCAGAAAATAATTCTTTAAATACTGCATGATTAAGCTACTGACCATACTGAAACCAAGGATTCCAATAAAGTTTAGATACTGCATGAGAAAATGAAAACATGTAGAGAAAAATAGCATAATTGCATAGTGTAAAAAATGGAAAGAAGTATACTCACAGTTCTGTTCATAATTCAAATACTATTTAATAGGTTTTAGGAGGACATGTCTATAATTTCTTACCCTGAGACTTTTGAAATTTTTTTTTCAGATGAGTGAGAGTAGATAACTGGTAGAGACTCCAGCTAGATGCATTTTTGGCATGAAATAATTTTGTTACACTTTTCTTGAGATTTAGTCTTATAAATTTACACCTCAAAGGGTGACAGGCTCGTACGCATTGACACTGTGTATAAAAAACAGTCTAGCAGACTTACAAATATGGTACCAATGTGCAACGGCAACAAATGTGCAACCAGGGAAAATTTCTTGTTATGACAGTGGCTGCTGAATTAATTTTTTGGTGTCTGTATTGAATCTCTTCTCAGTTTGGTAGCCTGCAAGTTCCTGTGGCTTGAGCATGTTTTGCAGGAGTTTGAAAGAATGTCATAAACCTTTTTCAATATTGTTCACAACACATGCTGGAAAAGAATGGCTTTTTTTCTCAGCAATTCTCAGACACATCTGTATGAAAGGTCTCCAAGTAACCTGTGTTTCCGTGTCCAAGAATTTAATGTTAAAACAAGGAAATTCCACATTTGAATAAGGTAACATTAATGAAGGAAAGTTAATCTGCTGTGAAAAAGCTCATACAAATCTACTATTCGTCTCACTATAATGGCCCAATATTCTAAACTCTTGAAATATTCTGCCTCTAGAAATATGGAAACTAATTTCAGTTCTTTCAAACCCTGACTCTGACCCTGGAACTGTGAATTCTCTTACGTCTTGCAAGACCACAAAACACTGATTATAAACAACATAAGTCATTTCAGTGACTCAAATGGATATTAAAAATAAAGGTTATAACTCTCTGCAAAAGAGAGTTGGCCTCAGGTAGAGGTATTGTCACTTTCAAAATGACACCGATTTTTTTTTAACTTCCTACAATATTTTTTAAAAATACACATTTCTTCATTGAAATATGTCACTTTAGGAAAAAAAAAATAAACTATGCTGCTACTTCATATATTTTTTCTGCCCTCTATGTACACAGCAGGTTTATTTGTAAAGTTGCTTAAGAAAAAAAAATATTAAAAACTTAAAGTACTTTTATTCTCCTTAGCATAAATTTTAAGTCTATCTTTCAAACACAAAATAGTCACAGATTGTGTTAAATTTCACCAGAGATGTAGGAACAGATTAAGAAAAGGTCATTCAATAAAAATATGACATTCATACTAATACAACAAGAGAAATGAGATGGCAGGAGACAACCAACATTACAATGAGAACAACTCAAACACACAGAAAAAACGCATATATTCATGTGGTGGAAGCCCAACTTGCACATAAGTACAGGGGTTGAATAGGTCAGCAGTGACCAAAACTACTTAGAAAAATATAAATCTGTCCGAATATACAAACCTGAAATCTGTCAACATAGCTATGTACTTCTGCCAAAGCTGAATAAATGAATAAAACCCATTTGCAAACTGGTTAAGAAAACAGTAATTTCTGCTTTTAACAACTTTACGCTAGAGCTGGTTCAAAACAATGTTCAGACCCCTTTGCTGAGAAACCCTCATCAGGTCAATCCAGAGATTTGATTTTATCAGGGGCTGTGCAGTTTCACATAGGAAGAGAAAGAGCTTTTTCAATAAAGATTCCAAGAATGGCTAGGTAAACAAATTGAAATAACCTTAACATTCACTTGTATGCAAGTAAGACACCAAGTATTAAGAGTAATTCAAGAAATCTAATGATATGTTTGTAACAAGCTCAGTAGGTGACTCATTGTACACTTCTTGAAGTTCCGAATCCTCTTATTTTTCATTATTTAAATCAAGGAATGTGTTTATCTTTATTCCTCACTCTCTTCCACCTATTCCATCATGCTTTTTTTCTATCATCTAGAGTATAAGTTAGGTAGCTTTTTTTTTCCTTTTTTTCTTCTTTCTTGCTCCTTCTCTCTTCCTCTGTCTTTTTCTAGTCAGATAATTCGGTTACATTTTATTAGTGCTTGTTGAATTAAAATCTGCTCTTGTCTTTGTGGTAGAATGCAAAGAGGTCATTCTTAAAAACGAGTACAAATGGATAAAGCTTAATTCTCAGACTATTACTTCCTAACAGCCTTTTGCAGTGTTATAAATGGAAATTTTTGACTACGGCCATGGAAGAAAGAGAAGAAAATAATAAAACCCAGGACACAGTGAAGCTTTTTCAACAATGAAAAACAGAAATTAACAGCAAAATGCTTACACCTTTAGACCTGTGAAAAAAGAATAATTGATAAAAGTTTTTCAGAGATTCCTTTGAAACAGTCTTTGCCTTTTTGAGAAGGTCGCAGTCTGCTTGTAACAAAAACACTCCTCAGTTGTGAGAAACAACAAGGCTGATGAAATCATCCCTTCTAAATGAGTTTGCATAGCCTCCATCACAGATTAGCTCCCTTAATTTTAAATCTCTCTTTCCCCATAATCAGGAAATACCATGACATCAAATTTCCTTTTATATAGCTTTTAATTTCTTTTTATTTTGATGTCATAAATACATGATAAAACAGTATTAAAAAGGCAACAAAGCTGAATGCCATCATATCTGGGGGGTAATTCATGTTTGTATCATTAATTGCCATGGAAAGTCTGTTCTTTTTCTGGCTTTAGAAGACTTTTTTTATGAGTGTTTTATGATGTTTCTGTTTACACAGTATTTTTACAACTGTTGCAAATAGACACAAATATCATAAATTACAGGAAAAATCATCCTCAGCTTCCTTCAGGCTTAATATGAAACAGTTACTAAAAGGGGAAATGTGCAAGTGCTGCTAAAGCCTGTTTGATGAATTCCACATGTAGATTCAAGTTGAGATCTCAAGTCATTAGAAAAATATGAAATCCCATACCCTACCCTCACATCTTATTTAAAAAACAAACAAAATCCAACTATAATTATCAACATATTCTCATTAATTAATCTGGAACATAATTTTCTAGGGAGATTTTGCTACTACCAAAATTTCATAGTATGTGGGGATTTAAAAAATCCTGCTGATTTCTTTGGTCCATAATACCTGAATATTCTTACTTGGGAGTATGATAAGGCCACAAACAGTACTCCTGAAAAATGGAGAGGCCTAGACCTCATGCAGGTAGAAACACATCTCATATTCACTAACTGTATTTAATAAATTTATGTCCAGGTAAATGTTCATGTAAAAACGGTAATTCATATATAATTGAAAAGATAACTAGATAATAATCAGTAAATGTTGCTGAATTAGATTGTACTGGGGGAAATAGAAGATAATACATCAAAGAGGATTGAAATGCTGATCTCAGATGAGCACTGCCCAGAAACTGCTCAGAAAGCAAGACGAAATGTCTTTACAGGAGAAGGATTCAATACTTCAAGTAGTTTCATCGCAGTTCCTTCGAAGCTATTAATCACTTGCTGTTCATACAAATGGCCTAACAAAGCATATTTTTGCAATATGTTTGTAGCATGAATTTTTTTTTCAAAGTTCTTTTATTAGCACAATTTTCCTCCTTACATTCTCCAATTACTTTTCCAATGTGATTGACAAAACAGCTCTCTGGAAATGCAAGCTTTTATTTCTAATATTCAAACTCTTGTTGCTGAACAAGGGTTTGTTCAAGCTCAGCTGAACATCCCAGCTGTGATCCATAGAGCAATTCCAAATCAGGAAGCCCTTGCTATTTCTGTTATTTGATAAACAAAAAAGTCTTTAAAAATTTAGTTTTTGTGGCATGTTTTCATTCCCAAAGATTCAGTATCTATGAGCACTCTAGCTGTAATACCTTCTGCCAAGTATAATTTGTCCCTAAGATATTCAGTCTCAAGTAATCTCAAATACAAAAAACTCAATAGTTTTTAGCACTTAAATCTGAAACACCTTATGCACATCCATCCTGTATCTTTACTAACCACTAGAATTCGATCATTGTTGCTGTGGGCAGGGAATTAGACCTGAAATTAAAATCATCTTGTCTCCTTAGTAATCTTATAAGCTTCCATATAATGAGCTCTACAACTGTCCCAAGAGAAGTGTGTGATCAAAGAGGTGAGATTGTCCATGGTAGAAATGTGAGTTTAAGGAGTGGTGCAGAACAGGATAGGAAGTTAAAAGTCATTGACTAGCATAGCCACAACTATATCAAAGAGCACTTATCATGCATTCTCACTCATCTCAGAGCAAGCAGCTTTAATGCATCTGTCAGTGCATCCTTTCTTCCCGCCAGCTGCAACCTTCCTTTCTTTGATCTCTATCCATGGAAGACTTACTTTTACAAAATAAATGCCCAGATTAAATTATTCAGTTTGATAGAAAATTCAGCCATAAACCTGCAGAAAATTCATAGGAAGTTGACTAACAACAATCTTACCAACAAATTAGGTGTATGTGTACTTATTCACCAGTTGAAGACTTCTGTAAGTCAGTTGGAAAGTGTTATTCGCTGCTTGTTGATGATGTATTTTATTAATTTTGAAGCATTTCCGGGGTTTAATTCCTTCTACCTGTTGGTCCTCTATAGGCATCTCAATTTCATTGTGATAATATAAAACCTCTAGAAGACAGCCTAATACAAATTCTCCATTGCTCTTCTATGATTGAAGAAGCTGACTTAGATATTTTTATAGTTTGCATATAGGGCATGTACTCAGAAAAAAACATGGTTAGCCTTTGCATAAAAGGTTTGTCCCACCATTTGAAACTTCAACATTCTGATCAAGAAAACACATTAATAATTTAAGAGAGTGACAAAAGCCTGTTCATACAAAAGACTGCAGGCAGTGAATGTTGAAGCAAAGAATGGAAAAATGTTCAGATTGACAAAGACTAAGATTTATCTTTTTTAAAAAACAGGTGAATATTGGGACAAGTGTATTCTTAGATTAAAAGTAATTAAATTTCACAATGTGTTAAATATGAGATAAATGGGTTAACTATGAGTACAGAACTTTTCATTCAAGTTCTGAAGGTTTTAAAACTTCAAGCTCTATAACTAAGTAACTTGAATGAGTATTGTATTATTGATGCTTTCACACCATGATTTCAAAATTTCCACAACATGGTATCTGTTGTACTGTAGCTATTTGGTGACTCATTGGCCTAGAATTCCTTATTTCAGACAAGTTTTTTTTACTTCCCCCTTACAATGATATGGCAGTTTGCAATTTCAGTGAATGGTCTGAGATTTAATTGTCAGCAGACTGAACAGTCTTCTCTTTTGAACTACTTATTCATGTCTGAGGGTTATTCATAAGGCACTGTATGACAGGCTTGTATTTTTAAAGCCTATGACAAATATTGGCATTAGAGAAAGTAGACTGGGAAATCCAGGACAAAATTTGAATGCCTTTATTTAGAAATGAACAAATAGCTGCTCTAGGAGTCATTCAAAGAATGACTGAAATCTCCAAACCCTTCTCACTAGTTTGGTCAGAAATTTAAAAAAAATTTAAAAAAAAGGAAATTAAAATAAAAATCAAAATCAACCTACGAATCAACAACAAAAGAGCCAAAACCTTACTCACTCAAATAACAAAAAAAACCCAGAAATAAAAGCATCCATTTAACTTGTTTCCTTGAATGTAAGAGAATTTATTTAAATGTTATATAGCTTACATAAGCCATTATTAGCAGGATTCTTGCACCCCCAACTACTGTAAATAATATAACAGATTTGCCTTCCCGCAGTATATTCAGTATATTCACATCAGTTTATTTTCCTTCTGAACATGAGAAACATTTCTTGCACTGCAAAAGTCATTAATACTTCAGCATACATTAAGGTCCATTATTCACATTCCTGACTATTTACAGGAGATAGACCAGTATCTCATTCTAAAACATATAGAAAAAGCAAGAAAAGAAGAAAAGAAATATGTAACTAAATGCTCCATACGTCAATGAAGTAAAGTCTGCACGTTAATTTGTTTATGGAAAACAAGGCTTTGCCTAGAGGCAAATTTTTGTCTTTTTTCAGTGCACAGTTATGTTTTTGCTTTATCACTGTATGAATTACCATTATAAACTACTGTATATTTGATGCTTGCCTATGGCTATCCAGAGGTCTCTGCTAATGGAAGGCTGAACAGCATTAGGACTACATTAGAAATGGCATGTTTTATTTAGGGACTACGTTGGTAACTTAGTACCATATTTCCTTTTGCAATTTGCTTACCCTAATTGTCAAAACATTTCCTTCTTTTCAAAAGTGCAGCTGTTACAAAAGCCTACAGATGAGGCAGAACAGGCCGTACTAATACCACACTTTCATTGTTGACTCATTGGTAGCTTTTGCAACTTTTTGTTACATAGTCCAATTTATTTCTCTGGTCTCAAAAGTTTCAAAATATCAACTCTATGACTGTATGACCGGTGAATAGACAAAGTATTCTGAAACAAGCAGAATTCCTCAGATCTCTTAATTTTAACAACTGAGGACATTCAAATGAAAAAGATAGAAATAAGGCTTTGGAAAACAACTTCTTATGTGACCTGCTTGAGACTGAGTTACATAACTGAAGGAAAGAATACATTTTCTGGAATTCAAAATGCCCTTCTTAGGTGGTTTGTTTGTAGTTTTATGGTTTTTTGGGTTTTTTTTGTCATAAATATTTTCAGTTGAATTCAGAGCACCTATATGAACTCCCATCTGACACAGTTACTAGGATTAAATATTTATTCTTCAACAGACACTATAATTGAAGTCTACATTGGCCTGAATGCTCTACCTAGCAGTCATAGGAGGCAACTTCATCCATTTTGAAAACTGACTTTAGCTGACTTTAGTTCTAGTGATTTTTAATCTGACAGCCTATGAGAGTTAGTTATGACAAAGCAAGTTTTTAAATTTGAATGCTTGCTGGCAAAAGTTTGGATATCTACCCGTTGCCAGAAACTTTACTGATGTATTACTACTGGGTTTGATACAAAGTGACTTCTTAAGGAAAAAATTAATACTAAGTACTGTTTTGCCTGAACAGTGAAAAGATAAACTTAATAAGATTATGAACACATTGGAGCATGATGCACTTTTATATGGCTTGAGATCAATGGCAAGATGTGGAGGAATGTCAGGAAGCATTCCTTAATTAAACACAATTGACTACTTGAAAATTGCTGAAACTTCCTCTTGTTTGCATGATTTAAAGATGGATTATACAAATCTCTAGGAAGCATACTCTTTGGAACAATCCAGTCTATGATAAAAGGAAAAGAGAGGGCAGGATCAAATAATTTCATAGTTATAAGATATTAAAACATCACATAATTTTGCTAGAACTGGAGGGAAAAAACCCAACTAATCCACAGACAAAACCTAACCATTCATGCTAGAAAAACTTCGCATTAGATGTTAGCTGCACATTCAAAGAATCACAATTTTTGCACTTCAGATAAAGTTAATGTAACAAATGGAAATATAAATAACAGAACTGTGCTTATCTTTTATAAAAAAATCTCATTTTCATTTCAACTTCCCAACTATCACCAATGTGAAGCTTCAGTATGCAGTGGAAGTCCAGCACTCTCAGATTATTATCAGCCCAAAATTATCTTCTGCTGGTATACGCTGCTATGGTATGCTTTAAAAATCAATAGCTGCCAGCAAAAATTTGCTGCACATTAAGTTAATGACCTACTTGTGTAAGCTGTACAGTATATATGACAGTGTTCTATCAAAGACAAAATTGAACTTTTGCTACAAAAATAAAGACAAGAGTCATTCACCTCCATAAAGCAAGGACACGTTCAATTGGCAGGGGGTATAGATTTCTTTCCTCATCACAAATTATGTAATAATGACAATATATTGTCTTTATCACTATGTTGGTTTTAATCCACCACAAAAACGATAATATACCACCTGAATGAAGAGACTGGTGTACAGCCTGAGACCACAAAAAAGGATGGAGTATTTCAACCAGTTATCTGCTTTGTATTCAACTGCTCTAACATAAATCAGAGAAATAATAAACAAGGTGATGTGGGATTTTACAGTAAAGAATATTATAGGTGCAAGTAAGGACGGGGTTTTTTTCCAGTTTATGTGTCAAGAACAAAGCCAATGTGGAATATCACCTGTATTTACATACTTTTCTAAAAGCATAAAATATATGTACTTACAATACTATTATATGGATATGAGAATTGCATGATCTGCAGCAGAGAAACCCTTCAACATGACAGCTCTAAAGAGAAATGTCTTATTCTAGGTGATATGGGAGCCAGCTTTGCTGACTGCACTTTTTAGGAGATAATGTGCTAGATAAATATGTCATGGGCCAATATGCAAATATCTACACTGATCCTATACAATGTATTTGAGATTAAAAAAGAAGTATAGTTGTCAGAAAAGTAGCCAAAGGAACAGCGTACCAAATTGCGTCTATACATATATGGGCTGCCTCAAGGAGAAACAGCATGGCCTTAGACAGAAAAAGACGAGACACCTACACCAAGCAAGCACAAGCATCAGCAACCCAGGGGCAGGTCACCTGCTGAGTGACATGACAGGTTTTACAATGTGTAAGCACAGATTCTACCTCACCCGAAAGGGTAGAAATCCCAATTTCCATATTCTTTACTCCTTACTGTTATCTTTCACTACAGCTGGCTCAGGGGTAAAAGGGCTGACCACCTGACAAGTGATTAAATTTTAGAACACTCCAAGAATGGGCAAAAGTTAAGAGAAGTGGATGTATAAAATAGAAAAGGAAACATCATAGTAATAAATATTGCAAAACAGGGAAAGTATCGAACAGTAGAGTGACTATCCCATTTTCTGAGTTGTTTTCAGTTATACTGTTCTAAAAATTCCGTACAAATGCTCAGAAATTTTTTAGTTTTCTTTCTTGTTAGAATATACTTATTTATTATAATTTTTTAAGATGTATCATTTTCAGCTACTCTTTGTCCCACAGAAGTCTGAAATAAATATTTATTTATTTAGCCTAATAAAGGCTAAAAAATTCAGTGATGATTTTTCTTCGTTCTTTAGCTTCACTGTTTCATTATTATACAAGAGATTTAGTATTATCTTACTAGTTGAACAAGAAAAAAGCTAAAGAATTTCCAAAATGAAGAATAAAAAAGATTTGACACAATGCTATTTTTAAACTTTTATTCTTTAAAGGACGTACAGAGTAATTTCTACAAGAAATTTCAATTTTAAACATTTTCTCAAGTATCTCATGAGAGTATGCAAAATTTAAGTTGTGCTGCTCACAGTTATACAGTATACCCTTCTTTTTCCCCTAATAGAATGAAAATAGTCAAGACTCTATATTTTTCTTTGTGCTACTTCACATTTCTTTGCAAATTGCTTCCAGCAGTTTTTCTCTAATAGCTATTATTGCTGGGTATTGTCTTTATTTTTTGGTGTGTAATTTTATTGACAAAAGTATTGACAATTATGAAAATAGGAAAGATATGTGCACTAAAATGTCAAACTAAATGAGTCAATGTGCTTGCTGAGTAATGGGTAGGATTATTTTCCATATTTAGATATCTCTTTTCTTGGTTCATGATTTAAACAATCAATAGAAAGCACCTTTGCAGCTTTGCTTAGAGAAGAATAGCTTACTGCAAAAAAAAGATTTTCTAAAAAATTTATATGTACTTGTGCACATAAGAATAAAAGAAATGCAATGCTGAGTAAGTTTCATGAAGAGATTTGCTTTGAGACTGCAAGTCAAACCATAAATGCACAGATGTTCGAAGGTTTACATCTGTGACAACTTGAAAGATAAATGATTTATATATTTTCATTTTATAACCTTCTTTATGATGGGAACAGAGTGAGGCGAACTGTTCTGTAAGTAATAAGTTATGAGATGTTGAAACATATGCTGAAAAGCTCAGTATCTTGAATTCCAAACTCAGTTGTTCTGGCTTATTCTTTACAGCTGGACTCACGTAACTTCTGTTTAATATATTTTGCATTATCAAATATTATTATTAAACCCTTAAGAAGATATTCAGAAACAAAATCTTTTACAACTTCTCTATAAAGACAGAAACAAAGCTGAACGAAGTTTCTTAGCTCTATTTCAAGGAAACCTGGTGACATAAGGAAATATTAAGTGCTAGTGAAAGCAAGAGCTGGCTAAGAAGGTTTTTCACAGAAATATGTAGAAGTTTGCACACATCCAAAATCTTCAGAACTTTAAAATCTTCACATGAGCAGACTTTATATTGCACATGGTGCCAAGCCAGATGATTGCAGTGTTAAAAGAGTTTCCAGTAGCATTAGAATATTTTCATTTTCTGGTAGACCAATAAGTTGGTGTAAGATAACAATATTGCCAAACTTGTGTCATTACTTTGATGTAAAAACAAGAATAAATTATATAACCTGTTTCATTAGAAAGACCAGCTGTTTCTGTCTTCTATTACTGAATATGAACTTTTTCTTTCCACTTTTCTTTCCTTTTTTTTCTTTTGCCAGTAATTTCTGCTTTTTTCTTTGCAAACCCCAGACTTACACCCTGCTTCAGTAATGATCATTTATCTGTGGAAACAAAAAATAAGCCTTTGCAAATTATTTTTTTATATCTTTGACATTTCATGTTAGTTTTACGAATACATCTTTCATAAATTCATGGAAACAACAATTCTTTCTTTTTTCCAATTGATTAATGCATGCATATTTCCCCCAATTATAAGCACAATAAACATGGAACAGGATAAGCCCTCTGCTAAATATCCAGTAGGATAACTTCAAGACTGGTCTTGTCTGGTAAATACTTAAAATTCTGTGTTTAGGAAACTCTTTCAGCTCACTGCAGTAAGAATTCCCAGAGAAGGATATGGTGTCCATCAAAGCAGGAGAAAGCATCATAAAACCACAAAAAATAGTTAAACCTGACTTAGAGGCATTTTGCAGTACGTTTGATGTCCTCCCCAGAAATTATGTTGTACTTTGAAAGTTTGCCAGCAAATAACACAGTCTTTCGACTGAAACCAAATATATCAGTTCTTCCCAAGCCCATTGTTCTCCAAGGAGAACAAAGATTGGTTCCCACATGGAGGGCAGATTTTCAAGAATGGGAGAAGCAAAGTGTGACTGATGTTTTCCATTTTGATAAAGTGCAATATCTATTAACAGGTTTCACTCCACAATCTGTGGAGATATGACCCTATAGAAGGACTTCTTCATTTACAAGGAAAGCAAAATTAGTGTATGGTTTCAGGAGCAGGAAACACTGATGGTTCAAAGAGGTCTTTAAATAAGCGGATGGTGTGCAAGTGTCACCGAGTATGGCATATTAATTCTATGGGGAAGGTACTAAAATGGGATAAAGGCAGGAACAAAGGGTGGTGGGTAATGCTGGAAGCACAAGGAGACCTTTGAAGCTTGAGTTTGACATGATGGGGAAAGGAAGTCAGTGAAAAATATATAAAGATCAGAGTGATGAGCTCAGTGCAATCAACAAGGAAGATAATTTGACTGCAGCTTCCCTTTAGGTTCTTGAAGAAAAGTGAATATAAGACAAAAGAAGTAACTCAGGGGGATGAAACAGAATATTCTGGAGATTCTTAGGGAGAATGAACAACAGATATCAATATGGCTTTGACAAAAACGTCAAGAGAAGTATGAAAGACGGGCAGAAAAATTCTTTACTGTAGAGAGAACAATTATAAGAAATAATATATTATTATATATTAATATATAATATATAATATTAAATATTATATTAACTTTTTCTCACATGAAAAAGTGTTTTCGGAATCAGGTTCTAAGTGATAGTTATAAATATGCTAAGTTAAAAATAAATAAAAATCTCTACAAAAGAAAAAGTAATTAAGTGACACAATTGAACAGAAAGTCTCAAGATTATAGGTTGTTATATTCCTCTTAGTGATGAAATAGCAGAACTGGGTTCATGGAAATTTCTAATGCTAATTTTTCAACTAGTCATAACATTTAAGCAAAAACGGCGGGGGGGGGAAGAGCATTAGTGGACTCAGTGTCATAAAATGTAATATGAAAGTGACAAAAGCCTAACACTCTTGTTCATAAGTTTATTTATCATATTTATTTTAAAAAAAGAGAGCAAAACTTCTTCCGCAATTGCCAAAATACGGCACTCTAACTGATACCTCTCAGTTTGACTTGAAACATAAAATGTGAATTTAGCTAAGTTTGGGGAACTTTTTGTTCAAATTATTGATTTGAAGATAAAGAGAAAAGGTAGATCCATTGCCTCAAAGAACATCTTAAACATGTGGGGTGGTGTGAGGGACAAGGAAAAGCTTTAATGTGGACTGCTGAAAGAAGGACAAAAAGGTCAACACTTGAAAAGAGAAGAGAGCCTACAGGGCAAAACAGGTGAATATAAGCTCTTTTTACTAATCCACATGACCAGGGTAAGACCTGGGAAAAACTGAGTTATCTTCAGATTGCATAGGATGTAGATAAAACTTCCATGCTTTTCACAACTCTTCAACAAAGTGAGGTATAAAAAGTGCCACAGAAGAAAAAGATAATTACTCTGAACAGTAATCAGGCACATCAAGCTTTTGGGCAAATTCTGTCAATGTGATTTTTAGAACTGATTTTGTTTTTAAGTGGCTCAAGAAGGGCTATTTCTTCTTTTCCTAAGAATAGTGATATTTATTTTTAGAAAAGACAATTAGATTAAATGACATAAACCTCCATTACAAAAGTAAACGTAATTACCAGTAAAATTTTGCTCCCATAGAAGACTAAGAACAATCATGGGTTGCTCATAAAACTAATAATTTATATTCTGAATTGTCCTAATGACAGATGAAAAACTTTTCATCTCATACCTCTGCTGGTAACAACTTAATTTCCAGTGTAAGGCTCTCTCTCATTTCCCTGAAATTTTTATATTATCATCAAGATTCATCAGTCCCAGGTGATTAAATGCCTCTCTGTAGCGGAATAATCTGTTTTCAGTAGGACTAAAGACATTTGACTATGATTCACCAAATAAAACTCTCAATTGAACCCAGGCAACTCTCAAATTTTGGTCCAATATCTATATATATTATTAAGCTACAATTTTAAATGAGCTTAGCTTTTTATATTTTTCTAGCAGAAGAGTTAAACGATAAATTTTGGCATTAGCTTTACCTATTGCTTTCTTTATACAAATAGATTTGAGGAGAAAAATCTGTGCAAGATGAACCTGAAGTGAAAGTTTAGACACATGAAAAATATTCAGAGAGCTGGAGAAATGGCAAAGGAAAATCAAAAAGTGGTGTCTGCAAAGTTATACAAATAAGTGGATGGAGAATTAACAAGCTGCCCCAATACAGAGTGGAAACCATTCAAGCTTGTTCTGAGTCTTATGTAAATCCTTCCACTCCAACCAGACTGACTACCTTAAGAAAGTAATTTCCTGCTGCCACAGAAACTTGATTAAAGAGACCGAAACACAAATAAAGAGCAATGCCTTGTGGTCCTCCCCTAAAGGGAAGCCTGCAGGGAAAGGAAGCTTGGAAACTGTGGAGCAGGCTGACTTCATTCTAGAATTTGCCAAGAGTGACCAGTCTGCCCCAGGTTTTTGTAATCACGGTGTTCCTATGTAATCTGGATGATTTAATTCCTTGTAAAGTTTTATTTCCCTACAAAAGTAAAAAAAAGGCTATTTTCTAACTCAGGAGCTACAAATGGATGTCAGCTAAGAACATTCTTATCACGCATTGCAGAGCATCTTGAATCTTAAATGCAAAATATAAAATTCCAATTCTGATTCTATCTCTTGCCTGGAATTGTTTTATTATCATCATCTGAAACTCTATCGCTTGAACAGGAAAAGGAATATGATTTTTTAAACAGAAGAATGATTGAGTCATTCATGAAAATGGCTCCGTTTTGATTAGAATCAAAATGAAAAAAAATTATTTTCCCTTTGAAGAAGCATCTCCCTCTACATAATAACCACATAGTGCTCTATGAACATTAAAATTTACAACAGCAACTTCCCTTTTCAAGATACAAACTCTAATTACCTAATTTCTCAGATGATAAATCTAGAAACTAGATTCCAAACCACAAACCAATCTACTGGCATGTTTCTGTTGACTAGAATTTAAGACAGGTAGCGCCAGGGTAAATATAAGAGAGAGGAAGGCAAGATTTATCTCAGAGAAAGTCAGCAGAACACCTTTCCACTAAGAAACATATTCTTGTAAGTCAATCCTATCTCCCAAGGCATGACAGAACTGTCCTGATTTTGCAAAAAACTGCATGAAATATATATATATGTGTACATAAATAAATATATATATATATATACATATATTAGGTCCAGCTATTTATGTAAAATGTGGATATGTACAGTGTATGCACAACATAAATTAATGAAGATTATAGCTTACCAAACATATACTCCAATATCTATTGGCAGGAAAACATAGCAGGGCATAAGCAATCCCAGAGGTTCCTGGAATGTGTTGATGATAACTTCTTTCTCCAAGTCATAGAGGATCCAAAAAGAGGAGGTGCTATGCTGGACCTTGTTCTCACCAACAAGGAGGGGCGAGTGGTGAATGTGATGTTCAAGGGCAGACTGGGCTGCAGTGACCATGAAATCATGGAATTCAAGATCCTTGAGGCAATGAGGAGGGCCCACAGTAAGCTCACTACCCTGGACTTCAATAGGTCAAACTTTGGCCTTTGGAATCTGCTTGATGCAGTACTGTGGCACTGGAGGGAATAGTTGCCCAAGAAAGCTGGTTGATATTCAAGGAACCCAATCTC
>QWTY01008092.1:0-20848 GCA_008033365.1 Pseudorectes ferrugineus
AACCTTTGTAATCCTGTAGTTTCTAAGAAGGGGTGTATAGAAATTGGCCTATTGGCTTATACTTTTTCCAAATTCTAAGTCTCATTAAGCAAAACACTGGATTGAAGTAACTTTTATTTTTGGTTCTCCCCCTCCCTCCAAACTAGAACTAGAAATATTTTAATTTTACTTCAGTTTAGTGTTTCATTTAGAATGAAGTATTTTTATTTCCAGATAATTAAAGTAAAAGCCAGTGAAAAGTAAACTTAATATGTCAAAGAATTGCCTGATATCCAATTATTTCATATTTGGTGTCTGAATTGTTCAGGTATTTTCTCAAAATATGAGAAAAAGAGAAGTTCAGCTTACTCTTCTGGATCAAGACCTGGGCTCTAAATTACATTCTCTGTCTCTGTCACCAGTACTGTGTTTCTAAGTTTGTTTAAATTACATATGCTGTACTTAACTTTGTTTGTGAGTTTCATCTTCATTCAAATGTGACCTGTGCTGTGAAGAGGCTTGCTGAGCCCATCCTAATGGCTGGTTAAAGCCACAGTACTCTGCCTTGCTTGTGCGCTGCTGTTCTTCTTTCTTACAGATTAGTCAATCAGGAACATTTTCCCTAGTGACTTCAGTGAAGGTAAAATCAGAGGAATGATAAGGTAAAGTGATTAAGTAAGAGTGATGGAATATGCTGCAGTTGTTAGTCTACTTTAAAAAACAAATAGTCCTCCCAAAGAGGCTCATTGCAGCTACACCAGCATCTACTTGTCACTATTTCTCTTCAGGTCCTTGCTTTAGTCCTGTTTGCTTCATATTCTCTTGGACTCTGGGAGCACCTAAAGTCGAAGAAAATAGCCTGGAAGAAGTTATGACTTCTGTTTTTGCTTCATTTATTCATACCTTGCCACCTCCCGTTGCTGCCTGACTTAATACCTTCCCAGTAGATCTTGTCGGGGGGCAGCTTACCCTGAAAGGTGGCCTGATACCAAATATCAAGTTGTTAAAAATAATTGAATGAGAAACAAGGAACCTTTCCTGTCTTCGGAGGAGAGCTCTGCAAGTGCTTCAAAGCATTGACAGAACAACAAACAATTTCCAGAGAGAAACAGTGTGCAGGGAATTAAACATTTAGACAAATTATGGAGGCTGCTATGCATAGAAAACTGTGTATAAGATGCATAACTATATGTAAGTATATGTAATTGCAGAGTATTTGAATGAGAGAAGAAATAACTTCTTTAGGCCAGGTGAAGTGCTGGTGCATGGGCAAGAACACATTACCATGTTCCTCACCAGAGACAGCAGCAGAAGCAAGCTGTCACATAATGATTTTAAATTTCTTTGTGTGGGCAAACTGTCTGAATTATTGATGTTTCACCTTGTCACCAGCAGCTCGTGTTATAGAGATGTAATAACAGCTTCTCCTGTAGGTCACAGAGATCAAGTAACTTCATCCTCAAGAGATGACTTTACTTGTTCTTTCTTTTCCAGGTTATGTATTGATTGTTCAATTCATGTAGATGTCTGTTGTGTCTCTGTGATTTTGTGTCTGATTTTGAGGACTATCTTTACCTTAAAAAAACAGGGGGTTTTTTGTGAGGCACATACAAGAGTGTGTGAATGAGAGTTGTGGCTTTGCAATTATGGATTTTCTTGAGTTGGTTTTCCAGTGCATATATGTATCACTTTGTATAGTTTACAACTACACTGCTGTTTGGCTAGAGATGTGTTCTTGTAAATTTCTTTTACTGAGCTTTTCTTCAGTTTTATCTTTTTCATGTAACTTCTGCAGTAGTCCTTCCCTTGACCTCCCATCCCACTTTGTATTTTTCCATGCCTATGTCTACTTTGCATAGTCTCCCATCAGTTTCATCTCCCATCACAGGTTCCCCTACTCTTGAAAGATATACTTTTTGCTTACCTGTTTGCTCTTGTCCACTGATTTTAACTTAAAATTACTCTTCCCCCTCTCCCGATAATTTAGTCTTAATTTTTTGATTAGTATTTTTTATGACCTTACTTTGGATTTATGTTGTGTTTGCTTGGAGTGTTTATTTTCAGTCTGTAATTGTATTCAAGGCAGAAAATATGTCTGCATTTAAACCCACTGTGTAAATCCATGGTGCAACGTATATCTGAGTTTAAGAGTTACACAAAATAATCCATAGATTCAATAAAGGAAGGCAGCACAACCAGTGGGGTAAAGGTTGCTAAAGAATTATTCTGCTTCCAAGGCATGTGGGCCTAGGAAAGGGACGAAACTCAGTACCTCTGTGCTTCTTTCTAACTTTCATTTATGTTCCTCAGAAGTTGTTCAGATTCATGCTACAGCTGGGCAAGGGAAGGATTCAGATGGCATTAGTATTAATATTGTTGGTAGAAAAGCAGAAGTTGTCTCTTGGAGGCTTCTTTTGCTGTCTGCTTACCTTTACTAGTGCATCCTGCAGCATCCTGTAGATGCCAGCTATGACCCTACACATCTGCCCTGTGCAGTGGATAAACCTAGAGAGAGACCTGTGCTTTGTTAGCCAGCAGAACTTTCTTCCTATCAAAGTTGGAGAGTACAGAGGACAGCATGTGCAAGGGATGAATCAGGCACCATCGTGGGACCAGAGCACTTGATCTCATTTGGTGACTGACACTCCTTCAATTGTAGCCCCCAGACTCCCTAAGAATCCCCTACAGTTGGCAGTATACAACTCATGACGCAAGTTTTCATAGCTGAAAGTCTGGAGCATGAACTGGCTTATTTAGGATTTAGATTCCACCGTAGTTCCCATTTAAAGTGTCTTTTTTGTGTTGTGGCTTTTTGTACTTTGGGTAACCCATCAGCGCTGTTCCCTCAAGGCCAGATAGAAAGGGCTTTCGATTGTCATTAACCTATCCTGGATGTCAACTCAAAATGAAAAGTGAAAGCCTGATAGCCTGTTAATGGTCCCCCAGGATGTCCATTTATTCCATGTGTCATTTTCTAGTCCTTAAACACTTGGAGTATCACAGAACAAGTCTTGAATGTGTCACTGGCACCACTCACAGAGGATGCAGAAAGAGATGATTCTGACAAGCACTGTGGCATTTGCAGCCCTGCTATTGTGACCTAATCCTGTGATAACATGAATCATTTTAATGGAGATGTCATCTGCAGTTTGGGCCCTCATCATCCAGTCTGACCCGTCAATACATCCACCAAATGCAGCAATATAATTCAATGACGCTGTTCAATTTATACCAACAAAAAATGCAAGGCATTCATCCTGCAAAATACACAGTTACAGCCAAAAGTGTTTAATTGAGAACTGATATTAAAGAGTTGAAAACTATTTAATACATCTTGTTGTGATCAGCTTGGAAAGAATTAAAATTTCTGTCCTAGCATGCACCTTTTCTGGTTTATATTCCTCCTCATAAATAAATCTCCAGTTCTCTTAAATGAGTGGTCAGGGATGTCAGGAAAATATTTTCATGGCATTAAAGTGAAAAAAGAAGGATTTTTCTAAAGCTCACTTTCCTTTAAGGCAGGCATGTGTAAAGTCTTAAACAGCTATTTTATTATTACCATTAGCTGTTTTTTCTAAATATTTAGCATAGGACAGCCTAAACTTTGTCTATTCAAAGGCAAAGCATGTGGTTTTTTGTTGAGGTATTTTGCCTATACTAGTTTTTGTTAATAATGAAATTCATATTTCTTCCCATTGTCTTGGAATAAAATTCTCTCATTATTTCCAATAACCTAAAAGAGCGTACCAGAACTGCATGGACACTGTGGACTGGCACTGGTATTGAGTCGAACATGGCTTTAGGCTGAGTTGAAGCCAGTGTAGGTACCTCAGATATTATTTTGGCCACTCTAACTTAATATTAACTTGTATCCCAACTGTAGAAGAAACTATTCTGTATCCTAAAGCAAAATCCTCTTCAAGATTCTGACAGCGGCCTGAAATTTAGAGACCTTATTTTCTTTAAATCAGGTTATTCTTATTTTGTGTCCTCAACCGCTGGTGAACTAAGGTGTGGAAAACCTTGAATCCTGGAGGTACTTGTGAAATGGGGTAACTTACCTTAATTGCTTCTAGATTCTTCTCCAACAGCTTGAACATGATTATAGCTTAGAGGGTATATTAGAGGACTTTCAATTGTCTTTGTATTTTCCTTCTATTTGATGCATTGTCAAAAGAGAGGAAGGTCATAGAATTTGTTAATGTGTTAAATGATTAGGAAATGTCCTCCAATTTTCAGGAGTTAACTGTGCTCAGGTTGTTTCATTTCTGTCAGTGGGATTATTTAAATCAGTAATAGTTTCAGATTTAGATAAAGGCTTCAAATGATTAAAAAAAAGAGGTTAGGAATAAGAGAGTGGTTTCACACTGTGATTAGCAGTGAATGGGCCAATTGTCCTGAAACATGTATATAAAAGATCTGTTTCTTAGAATACAGAAGAGAGGGTTTTAACACTCAGGCATGCACACAGACAGGGAAGAAAGAATGATAAATAGAGTGGAAGCAGCAGAAATGTGAGAGAGAAAGTGAAAACGTCAAGCTGGCTATTCTGTAAACTCCTTATTGCTCCTCTTCTCTGTGGATAACTGAGAGAGAAGGAAACAATTGGTGTAGCTGAAGGCTTGGGGGAACTGCCTGACCGTTGCAATGTGCAGTGCTTTGTAGGATTTACCTCTCCTTGTTTTGCTATCCTTATCTGCTCATGCAGGACATTATTTTGAGCTGTGGAGTCCTTTGGAGGAGTAGTGTGTTGAAAATGTCCCAATGGCTAAATGTCATCTCTAAATGTCAGCGGGGAAGATGACTGATTTAACCCAACCTCCTCTACCTCTGCGTTATTTATTAGTGGTCCTCTTAATGGAGATGTTAAGGATAAATAAGGATCTTGAAATATGCTATTCAATTTTTAGATGACCTCTCTTTTTATCACCCCTCTCAGTGGTGTATGAGGATGAGAAGTCACAAAGTATTCATCAGTCGGTTTCTTTCTGTGATAAGAGGATAAAATTCTGATGAGAACAGGGATAGAAACCTTTAACTGACAATGAGGGTTATGTTCACCTGTAGTCTTCCTCAGCTTCTTGAGGTATCTAGCCTGAAGGCTAAATGCTTGGCATATCTACTCCCGAGTGCAGGAAAATGTGCAGCCATGGTTTCAGGTGTCACTGGAAAATGACAGATCAGTTTTAGCACCATAAAATTAAGGAGGGGAAAAAAAAAAGATAACAACACGTCTTTAGCTGTACCACTATCGTCGTCCAGAAGGTGGCAAAAAGGTAATTCGGTTCAGCCCCTGCAGAGAGCTGGCACCTGTATTTAAGCATTTCTACACTTGTCTCTTGGTACACAGCTAGGCCTTGAGCTGCTTGTGTACAAACAGCTTAATAAATTCAGCTCTAACACTGCTGGTGTAAACTAATTGAGACCATGAGGCTGTGCCAGCCTTGGCTGAGGTACTGCTGGCATTGAGGTGGCTGTGTGGATGGGTAGGATTTCAGGATGATGGGCAAACTGCATGCCTGAGCATTTCTGTACTTCCTGGACACAAGAAGGACCCTTCAGGTTATCAGAGTCCATCAATTCACTGGCATTTTGGTCCTGTCTAAGCCATACTGCTATGGTGATGAATTCAGGATGTGCACCTTTTCTTCCCACAGGCTGCCATGTGGATATTTCTGCACAAAAAGTCCAGCAATAAACGAGGTCTAACTTCCATTGATGCTAATAGCAAAAGCTGATCAGGCAAGGTTAGAGTCATTATAAGTATATAAGAGGCAGTGTGCCACCATCCATCTCAATTTAGGCCGAGAAGCTCTCTTTCATTAGGTTCAAAGACTGGCACTATTGATCCTGATAACTCGTTTTCAAAACATTTATTATGAACAAGTTTTCTCACACAAGTTTTCGCTTGCATGGTAGAGAAAACAAGAAAAACGGGATGATATTCTGCCAAAAGAAAACATCAGGAAGAGTAGTTCCCGACTAGCTTTGCTAATTTACATGCTCATCAACATCCAGTTTGGGCTAATTTCTCAAACCACGATAGTGAGAAATGACACATCATGTGGAAGGCACAGCTCTATACACCAGCTGCGGGCTCCAGCTTCTCTGTCAACTCTTGTTACAGCTTGGATTAGGTGCTAAAGGTTTACCTTGACAGCCTGTCTGCTCTTTTTCATTCACGGAGCCTCTCGCTCTAGAGAATAAGCAGCGGGTGATGCTTGTGGGTGCTTGTGTGATTCAAGGACAGCCAAAGAATTGCTCTTCACAAGATATAATTCCCACAACACAGGAAATGCGGAAGTAGTGGAAGGGAGAGTGGAAACCATTATCTTTTATATTTTCTGGATACATTAATCTCAGGGAAAGGAATCAAGAGAATAGCTGTTTCTACATCTGTATAGAAAATGGTCCACTGATTGCAGTGATGTGCTTTCAGCTGTCTGCTTCCTGCCTTGGACCTCTTGTGTCAGTGGAGTGATCACGTACTTCACTGCACCCCCTCTTCATCTTAGAGACGGGAGAAGAATCTGCCTGTGCTGGCACTGAGGCCATGTTTGGGCTGAGAGAGCAATTTGTGCCTCCCATTCCAGAAGCAGGGTCTGTCTTGTCTAATGCACTGCTGCTTAAAAGTTCTTGCCACTGGCCGTCATGCTTACTTTATAACTGGTAGCATTGGATGAATATTTGGAAAGCATTCCCGCCTTAATTACTTTGATTGAATGCAATTGGACAAGTGCATCAAACACTATTCTTCTTAAAACAATATATATGCTAAAAGCTAAAATCTGTAAGTAATACAAATATTGACTTTAGAATCAACATCTCTGTAATGTGATCATCAGAAATATTCCATGATAAAAAAGATCTCTCACAAAGTTTCATAGAGGTCACATCAATTTTAATTTTTGTTTAATGTAATTTTCTGAAGGTCATTAGATGCTGTGATTTCCTCTTAATTCACTAAGCTCAACTGTGATTCTTTTTGTGGTTTCAAGACTGATTTTAGCTTAATTGCTTTTTGCAGAGGGTGTCTATATGGACTTAAAGAGGGTCAGTATGTAGTGTGAGCTGAGGCTTGCTTAAGTTTTTAAATTTTCCACATTTCAGTTTCCTAATATTGTTCAGTTGCCAAGGAAATAAAGGAAACTGGGTTGTGTCTGAATTAAAAAAAAATTTAGTAATTTATGTGTGGTTTGGGCTCTTATTTAATGGGTTAAAGATCTCCATGAAGGATTTAATAATTGATATAGCCAGTATTAAATAAACCCCATGTTTGAAGAAAGCTCCATGACTTAAAATTGAATAAAACCACTGAGAAATGTCACTGCTCACTCCTATTTGTCATGAAGATGCCTCTAGGGATTTGGACAAATAGCAGAAATGTCTTCTAAAGGGTGAAGTCATTCACATGCCAATGAGAATGTGCCTCTCTGAAGACAATTTTAACTGCAGTGTGTAGTAAGTGGTTAATTTTAAACCTTGTTAAAGATTAACTTTTAAATGAGTATATAAAAGAACTAATATTTTTATACTTGCTAGAAAGAGTTGACATTTCAAACCCACAGGAGACGGTCTTTTATGATCAAGAGCTAAAATAACAGCGTGCACAGCCTTTCAGGTAACAAGCTAATTGAGCATAACATCAGTTTAGATATACTTCTTTAGGGAGAACCTTACAAGGGAGAACCCTTTTTTAGGGAGAACTTTTTTAGGGAGTCTTTCATAATAGCTTTTGTCTTTTTTTGTGTGTGCAGCTCCACTGTCAAACCAGACGTGATGCCTAGGTTTTAGCCAGTACTGCAGCAGAAACACATAGATCTTACTGTTTTAGTCTCAAAATGATAAGCAAGTCAGAGATAGAAAAATTCTTCTTCACTGAATATAGGGGTGGGAGAATTTTCCTTCCTGGAAGCGCATTTGAGATATGCACTCTTCATGGTAAATCTCTGCTATATATAGCAAGTACTTTTGTCAGAGTTCTTCTTTCCCCCAAAGGTCCACAGAACTGCCCTGTATTTAAACTGTGCAAAAGATGCAGTAGTCAGCATGAGGAGAAGCTTAAAAAGGAGCTGTCTGGAAAACCTGTGCTTTAGATGAGCAGATGAGCATCCCATGATTGATTGTTCGATTATGGGCATCCAAGGGTAAATATCAACAGGTCAGACTGTGCAGCAGCTTAGAAGATGGAAGGCTTAATTTATGTTCTGGACACCCATTTGCCATGTGCCTTTGGGACAAATGTCAAACTGTGGTGCCTGAACGTGCTCATTGTTCTGAGCTGAACTTCACTTTGTACTGGCCAAAGCATTTCCTATTCAGAAACTGGTATTACTTGAGCATAGGGGAAATATCAGAGTTTAAGAGTAACTTTCTGCAGACAACCTTCCATTGCCGGAACACCCTTAAGAGGTTTGGGTTTTTTGAGGACTGGTTATTGTATTTGTTCAATTTGTGTGGTGTGCTTTATTTGATGTCTGCAAGCTATTGAGCTGTCTGGTGTTTCAGCCTCTTCTACAGACACACCTGCTACTGGAAAACAATTTAGTGGAACTCCCTCTTCTATTGTATGTATTTTGAACTATGACTGGTGTCTGGTATTGGAATAGCAGCGCTGTGCTCACCACTCTGTAGTGTACCAGAGAATTGTTTCTTATTAACTGCTTTAACTGTAGTTGGCATTGGAAGTTGGTAGCTTGTGGAAAGCCTTAGATTTTGTGTATTATATATAGATTTTTCTTTGTTTGTTTTACTTGAGTGGTAGGAACTTTCTTTTTTGATGTATCTTTTAAAAAATGTTGATACAAACATTATGTTAAAAATTAATTAGACCTGGACACAAATGTTTGCTAAGGAAACAGAAGCAATGCCACAATTTCAAAATTGGATGGCCATTTTTTTTGTAAAGAAAGAAGGATAGTTTGTATCTCGCTTTGATTAATTGTGGTTAACTGGATTTTTAAATGTTAGCAGTAAGGTTGTATTGATTTTCGAGTTTCACCAAGTGAACATGTTGGCCAGTATTAACAGTTGTCCTGAAGATAACAATAGATTTTAAATTAAAGAGATTTTAAGTCCTAATTCCGTATAGCTGTTCCAATGAAAGCATCTGATTTCATTAGGACTGCTTTTGTCGGTAGGGATTTACAATCGTGTCTAAGATACCTGTGGCTGAAAAAAGTGTCCTCAGGTAGAAACATTGTTTTCAGCTCACAAACTTAGTTTGCAACTTAGTTAGGTGTTGAACATCCATAGCCTCTAAATCCTCCGAAAAACTGTCTGCATGTCTCTGGAGCACAGACTTTCTGCAAAGTATTCCCCTGAGAGATTTGTTGTGCAAATGTGTTAATAACTTAAATGACTCATGGATGAAGGTTTTGGAATACCACTGAATGCAGACTGATACTAGGGTGAAAAAGGAGAATTCATTTGCTTGAGAAACCATGTCAGTGTGCTGTTAAAGCTCCATTAAGTTGTTTTTCTTTTTCAGAGCAATGAGGTAACTGAATCAGCATAATTTCTTCTTTAGAGACAAATTTCAAGTAAAAAAAGGATCTGAGGGACAGCAATAACAAAAATCGCACAAATTCTTTGCAATTTAGCAGACTTTTAAAAAACTGTGAAGTTCAATGAAGAAAATCATTCTATAATGGTGTTGGACAATCTGGACATACCTTATATGAGGACATGGATTTTTGAGACCTACATTTTCATGCAATTGTCACAAAGTTAAGTAGGTGATTTCATTTGTCTCTTCTGAGCTCATAATTGCACACTTCACATGCAAATACTACCCTACAGCAAAAGTCACTGGAAAAGGTATGCTTTAAATGAAAAAGGTGAGACGGTTATTTGGAATTGATTAAATTTTCTTCTTAGCTCCTGCTTATTGCAAATAATAATGCTTTTCACCTGCAGGTGTCCTCACCTCTGTAAAGCACATTTAAAGGAAAGAGATACCTAAAGTTTCAGGCACAATAAAGTCAAATCTTCAAACCTGGATCACAAAGGTTGATTCAAGTGCCTGAGCTTTATAGTTCTCTTGAACACATGGCCTTAATGTGGATTTTGCAGTCAGTGAGGGCTCTGGTGGCTACTTGTCTCAGAACGGTGCTATTTTATCTTATTTCTTTTTCCCCAAACCTGGCACTGGTTCTACACCTGCACTTGGCAGAGGGAGGCCTGTCTGGAGGTGAATGAGGTACCTGGCAACTCCACCTGTTCTCAGAGGCTTACACAGCCTCTTGTATACAGTCCACAGCACAATCTTACAGCCCTTTGATCCCAGCAGCCTTCCCTCCTGCCATCCCTAGAACTCTGCCACTTAGGACTGCTGCTGCAGTGTTTGTCAGCCTGCCAGGAGCACACACAGCATCCATGGCTGTGATTTTTGTTTCACAGGGGTGATGAATATAGTGCTGCTATCACCTCAGCCTCCTTTCTTGGGTGGCTGATTTCAGCAGTGTTTGTGTGGACCCTACACTGCTCTGCTGGGTTTCATGACAGACTGCTAGGGAGCCTGGACTTTCAGTGGCCACAGCTCCATTCCATCTTTCTCAGTTTCTCAGACAAATCAACAAGCTCTGACTTGGGAAACTCTACAGCCTCCAGTGCATGTGACCCATGAATATTTCCATGCTGTAGGTTTCTGAACCCCTTCCCATGGATTCAGGATCTTCCTTTTTGGACGTGCTCAAGTGAGCCCAAACTCAAAGTCTTTGGGGATTCTGCTCTACCTTCAGGTCTTGGGGCCATAACTGAGGTCTTGGCTTCAAACGTGATTTGAAATTAAGAAAAAAGTTAGGAAAACAGCTGTAGGATTGGTAATGTTTTTCACATCTATAAAATGATGCATTTTAAGTCCACAAAGACGGAAAACTCTTTTGTACTTCTAATATATTTTTCGGTGCCTATTCATGCTGAAGTGATCTGTTAAATCCTTCATCACCTATACTAACCACAGTCTCCTTTTTCAGATTTGTCTTTGAGATTGTTATCATACATAATTTCAGGGTAGTGTTAAATGGTTCTAGTGGCTCACCCTGTATTGGCTGCAGAACTTCATGAAAAGAAATGGTCCTAAACTTAATTCTGTGTTCTGGGGATTGCACTGTGGGTGTCAGGAAAGGTTACAGGCTCCAGCACCTGTGTGTCATGGAGTTAAAGCTGTCAGTGTAGCTGTCCCTGCAAACAGGTGTGTTTACAAATCTGAGAGCTGAGAAAACAAACAAGTTAAGGTTCTCTAGAGAGATTTCCCCAGTCCTCTCCATTATGCTACTATATTTTTTGATGCCTATTTTGAGTGCAATTAAAAGTGAAAAAAGTTTTTTGTGAAACTGAGGCACAGGCACACTTTTCTGTGCCCTGAACTTTCCAGAGGGGGAATCTGGAGGGGAGAAGGGAGATGTTGTCAAGGGACCCTTCCCAGCCATATTGATTGGCTCTAACACCAACCCTTTCACAGTGTGTTTACCCTCCCTGAGAAGAACATTGTATGCCTGATGTGAAGAATTTAAAAGCTTTTCTTTTTCTTTAATTTCTTGACAGTGTCTGCACTATCATGTTTTACTTTCTCTGTAGGCTAACAAAAGCATACAAAACTGGGCAGTAGAATGTTAACTACTTTTTAATATACTGATTAATAATTGTACTGAATGATGAAAGCTTTCCATATTCCTTCTCAGGCCTGTTTCCCACTCTCCCATTCTTTTTAAATTGGCTATAGTTCATTTCCTCGCTTTTCATTAGCTAGAGTGATTTTATATTTTAGCAAGTATTTTATCCAACAGGGAACATGTCTTAGGTTTCCATAAATAGCAGCTTAGCTCCCTAATTACCTTTAGTCTATAAAGAGAGATTAAATAAAAAAGGTTGGACAAGTCATAAAAATAAAAACTTAAGTCAGGTAGTCTGGGGGAAGAAACAGGTGCTGGAGGTGGTGGTATTGCCTCTCCCATTTGAGACACTAGAGACCCAAGTTCAAATCCTGTATTTGCCTTTGAAAGTGTGACTCTGTTTCCCACAGGATTGTTGTGACAACCAGATTACATAATATTTGGCTTTGTTTCTCTCATTGTTTCTCTGATACTGCTGTAATGAGGACAGAAACTGTTGCCTCCTCAGACATTCTGTGGTTATTACAGAAGATAACACAAAGCACACACAGACTTAAGAGAGGCCTAAAATCAGAGCAAAATGCTTTTGGAGCTAGTTGTACAAAATGTTTTATTCTTCATAAAACAAAAATGCTTAAGTTCACTGCTCTCCAGAAGCGAAGTTTTCTTTGATGGTGAGAAGCGGAGAGAGATTCTTTCAAACAAAGGTTATTCGATATGGTCCACCCTTAGAAGCACCATCCTGGGTATTTCTATATTACTGCACCCCCCTAACTTTTGGGACTGTGTTGGTGCTCTGGTTTGTCCCTCAGTGATGTCTGGAGAAGCTTGGCACTAGACTGGAACCTCAGAGCTGTAGTCCTTCCCTCTGGATCACTAGCCCTAGGCACCAAACCTAGGTATTTCTGCAGTCTGGAAAAATTCAGATAGCTGCATCTGAATGCTGTAGCAATGAAAAGAGCCCTAGTGTGCCAGAAGGGTGCATTTGTGGACTTGTTACACATGAGAATCCAGTTGCAAGAGAAACAATATTTGCCAAGAAGGTTGTCTCATGTGCTGCTGGCCTGTTAGTACCCAGTGGTACTGGAAGCAAATTTGTCACAGGTGAATCTCTTCAATGTAAAGTTGACTGACCTGATCGTAAGACCAGGTTTTCCAGGGAGATAGCCACTACTTCTTGGTGCAGGAAAAATAACAAATAGGACATTTCTGACAGAATTTTGGCTTTTTTTCTTCTTAATGCAAAAGTATGTAGAAATAAAATTAGCTTATTTGCAGAGATTAATGGAATTCATCAGAACTGCTACAAATGGTTTATCTAGGATTTGAGTGAATAAACAGCCTGGATTCCTACCACTGCTAAGCATTTCGTAAACAGTGAGCTTAATGATTTGGGGAAGTTATTGTATTCTTCTTGTTCAACAATAAGAAATCAAGAGAAATCTGTAGACAATGGAGAAGTAAAAAACCCGACCAGTATTTTTTTATTAGTTACTGGATAATACTTAGTTGGGTCCAGCTAAAGTAGAACCATCTGTGAAATACTAAACATTCAGAACATGTGGTTACAATTTTGAGTATTAGGTGGAAAAGGACCAAGAAATAAATGACCAGATCACCTTTCTCACTTAAAAACAATGCTTATAAACTTTGCACTCCTAATAAAAAACCTCAACCCCCAAAATATTTTCATAAGCATAAGTTTTACTCCCTGTTGGAAAATTATGACAGACTGAAAATATGACAGGAGCTTTCCTGACACTTTGGTACCTACACAGTATCCAGACCACTGCCACCTGCACATGACACGGTCATCAAGTAGTTACAGGGTTTGAGTGCATGGCCTTTTGGATTGGAACGGTGAAGAAGACACAATCACAAGTGTTTAGGGAAACACTTAACCCAGGGTATTATAGCACTCAGAGCAAATACCATTTAAGCAGATAAAATGAGTTTGTGAAGCTATTTTGCAACCACAGTTGCTTTTCCTAGCATTTGGGGGTGTAGAAGACAGTACTGTACTCCTATTAATGCACATGCTGCCTCACCTGGCTACCTACACCAGACAGTATTTTGAGGTAAAGCTATTGTTTGTGGTTCCTCTGCATGAATGACGGTCTGTTGCTTCCAGCTAATCAGATGGTCACCTTTAACAAGTATTATTAGTGCACACCTAAATTCAGTGTAACCACACTTGCAATACACACCCCTGTAATCTCTGTGAGTATGCAGAAACTTGTTTTTGAAACGTTGGGGTTGGAGCAGGCTTTGCTTTGTGAGAGAATTCCAAGGAGGCAGTGGGGTGGTGGTTTATGGTCCCCAAAAGAGAACACACAGTAACCCTATTATAAAATCAGGGTTATGCAAATTTGAAAAATAATTTTGTTTGCTATAGCCAGAATCTGTGCCAAAGAATTTCTTATGCAAGGCATCTTGCTCTTTGAGGAGAAAGACCTGTTGAGTATTTGACGCTTGGCCAAATGATTTCTTGCTTTATATTCACAGCTTTTGGGAAAGACTCTGGCTGATTATTCTGTGCAAAGTACAAACCAGCCTTAGCACTCATTTTCTACAATATATCTGAAAACGAAGTTGAATAGAAAATCATGAAAAAACAGACGTTATAACAGAAGTTGGCCTTATGGCCAGCTACATTTTCTTTTTGACACTTAAGTCTTTTCCTGGTGTGATAGAAAATTCTGGAATTTATTTAATGAGCTTGAGAATCTCATTTTGGTAAAATAAGCATGTAAAATACAAATGTATGTCATTATGTTCACCAAGCTTTTGAAATCTAAGAGTAATTACTGGTGTCTCTTGTAATTCAGGAGAGATGACAGGTTGCCGTAATAAATTACCTTAAGAATATGTTACAATAATCCACACTAATAGCTGATCTTCCATGCATTTCCTGGTTTCTCCTCTGGTTTAGGAGAGATGTGTCATCATCTCTGAAAAATGGAGGCCTACAATGGAGGACAACAGGGTCAGTGTTTGCAGCCCACTTAAAGGATGGTGGTAATTAGCTTTTGACAAATTGGGAAGTTGCTGCAGAACAGAGTAATCATGGAGAAGAAAGCAGGTCCCTGAAACTTACTACTGTATGATTTGTGTGTATAAATAGTGACAACTGTCAACTGTCAGTCATTTATATTGCATTTCAGTATCTGTTTTTGTTTTCAAGAAAGTCTGTATTGTGCTATGCAGACTTGAACTCAAGAATTGGAATCCACAGGGAATGTATGCTCACATAGGATCGTTTCTTCCCATCAGAATAACAGGGCCATGAGGAGATCTCTAACACAGCATGAAGCTTTGAGAGAGCTTTGACAACACTGAAGTAAGGATCAACTGAGAAAAGATGTAGAACTTCAGTCTTGAAATAGAGTACCTTGCTGTTTCTTGACAGCATATTTAGCATGGAGTCATGTGATACAGCCTGTAGTTTACTAGCTGTGTATACAGAGAGTACTGCTGTAAAGTTGCTCCTCATCAGAGGGAAAAGCAGTGTCCTCAGTAACCATGAAAACATCAATTGTACATCAGACTGAATTTCTGCATGGTTCAGCGTAATGTTAATGAAACACTGACAGCTCTGTAACAACCAACCAGTGGAATTCTGGTGCAACTTAGTGTAGTGGAGACATAAATGACAAGCTGTGGTGTAACCTTCAGGCCTTCGTTTATGTAGCCTAAATTTTTTTTGCCCCTTTTTTCCCTCCCCCCCCCCCCCACCTTCCTGATTTATCACAGCATTGCTTGGTGACGGCTTTGCCGCTTGCACCTCTATAAACCAAAGTGTTTCAGCCTACCTGTGTATGGCATAGAACATAGACAGATGGAATGATGGGAGTTATTATTGCTTTTGGATGCCTTCCTTAGCTTGAATTTATCATGCTGCCCTATATCATTTTATTCTGTGGAAAGTTTCTTTAATCTGTTTCTCTATATGCACTTTTATACTGGTATAGCACAGTATTCAAAACAGGGACTTGTCTTTGAGTCGTGTTTCTTTCTGCAGTTCTTAAAAGACTTCACACTTTTAACCAAAAATATTCTGTCTAGTTTGCTTTTTGAATCCTATTCAGGGTTGCAGGTGCCACTGTATTGGAATGGGATCATCAAAGGCTATGTGTAAATCATTATGATTGCATTCATGATGATCATGGTGCTTGGATTAATCATGGTATTTGGATTAATCTTGCTCAGTGATATTTTGAGATTTAATGTTTCTATCAGAAACACTAAAATAGAAACCAACCTTCCAGGGCTGCATATGCCTTTTATTCATTGTTGTTTACCTGCTCACATAGCCTAAATACATAGCTGGGCCTGAGGAGGCCTTGTGAAGGCAAGACCACAGGCAGCAAGAACCAAGATCATTTCGGCAAGGGATTAATTCTCAGTGTAGATGAGAGCATTTTCCTGGCCATACCAAGCTGTGAAGTTCACTAGGAACCTCTACAGCCCTTCTAAGCCCCCATGTGATTGTTGTAGTTAAAGCAGATGCTTTAGGAACCAAAAAGTGACTCAGTGCTACAAGAAGCAAGTGAGTGTACACTAAAAAATCAGTTGTTTTAAAGGCGACATTGCCAGAATCAAGTGTAAAGCTGCACTCACAGGCTGCAAAAATAGCCTGTGTCTAGAATACTTTCTTATGGAAATTCTGTAAGAGATGAGATGTATTCTCTGTAGTTCTACATCCCTCAGAAGTAATGCAAACCACTTAAAGTATTAGCATAGAAGATGGCTTTGAACTGACTTGAGGACTGACTGAAATCTATTTACATCTGATGTCTGTGCAGTGCAAATAGATGCACGTTTTTCTACCCTTCCCTGAACCAGAAGATGAACTGGACATGTCATGTAGTGGCATGACTGAGTAGGAGTTTATTCCTCGCTCCTCAATATGCACATTTCCCTGTATTTAATTTCAGGTTGCAGAGCTGTGCCTTACATTTAGGATGGAAAGTATAAAACATATCTATGACTGATTAAAAACCACAGTAACAACTCAATATGATACAAAAGACAACAGATCTACAGAGTAGGCAGAGAGAGAGGCCAGTGGTTGGATGGACCCAGAGACTGCTGGTCACTTTTAACAGTTGTGCTTTATTGTCACAAGTGTCACGAAAGTCCTAAGATGCTAGTGTTGTTCAAGTACGTCTAGGAGGGTAAATCCTTTTTCAGGATTTCCAGAGCTACTCTCTCTCAGGCTATCAATCCAACACCCTCCAGTTCAAGATCTGGCAGAACTTGGAAGAAATCTAGGAGTCCTTCCATTAACTGACAACAGCAACATCTGAAGGGACCATTTTCATTGCTTGCCTTTTCTAAGGCCTAAATCCTGTTGATACTAATGGGATCAGTTGTGTATCTGTCTGCCTAGGTATCTAAATGCCTTTAAGACTTGCTTGTTCATACCTTTGTGCTTCAAGTTTCTATTTCTTCTAAGAAAGTACAATAAGCACTTTCCTACCCCATATATAAGCACCAAAGTTCTTGAGGACTGTGAATATTTCTTCTCATTGGTGGAATGAGGAGAAAAAGAAGCAAAGGAAAAAAGAAAAGATTTTTGAAGGAATCTGCACAGATAGTAAATCTCTGCCTATGAAGACTAGGTTTATGATATCATTAGGAGGTGACTAATGAGCAGTCTGAGTAGAAACTGTTGTTATGATGGATGCTTAATATAATAATAGATGCATTAACAGCCTCTAGAGGAAAAAGCTTGTAAGGGCTGAGAGATTTTTGTGTATATTACCAAAGCTGCTGAAGGAACTTGTTTGAGGCAGGGTGTTCTAGAGATCTCCAGGAGTCACCTGAACGGCACCCTTGAAAGTCTCAGTGGTAACAGGCAGGCATCGCTGTTGGACATGTTGCTCTAGCTCAAGAGGTAGGAGTGACAAGGAGCAGGCAAGGGCATAACAAATCCTTGTCCCCACTGCTTTCTGCTGGCCTTTGTGTTGATCTTCAGCAAAGCAGTGTGAATACTGATCATCTGCCACATCTGTCTCTTGGCACAACCGTGCACATGATGATAATGATGCAGCAGATTGAGTGCTAATGACTCAACTACCAATATTGAGCCACATACCTAAGAATGAAGCAGCTAGTTGCCTCCTCATAGCCCAGAAATGAAATACCAGAAGAATTCCTGGAGGAATTCAGACATGACAGAAATTAATAGTGATTCTTCAAGAAAATTTTTGTCTTGATTCCTTAGAACAGTGCACAATTACACACCACTTAGCCGCATGATTAGTTCAGAACAGCAAGTTTATAAAAGCCTTTCTCTCCTCCTGCCCTTTTTCCTACCATCTTTTAAAAGTCTTTTTCTGTCTTTTGGTCCCCAATCATCAGATGCAAATGAGAAGAGCTTTGCCTTGGACTCCAATGTATAAATGTCAGTCACACTCGTAGTTATATTTTTTAACCAGGAGAGGCAGACAGACAGGTGGACTCATAATCGAAAGGGGGAGAGAGCAAAGACTTTGTTTTCTGCCTCCAAGCTGAGCTTATACATCTCAGTCTTCCATGGCATTCTGAATTCAGGCACAGCTACTGTATGTCTGCATTACTTCTGATACTTTGCTATTGATATTCTCACTGAGAAAATCTGAACGGATGAAGTTTGGTTTGATCAACTGCTTGGACTTCTTCAGTGCTATCCACTTGTAATACAGAATTTTGTGGGCTTTTCAATATAGACGCTGAATCTTGTATGTGTTGTTAGACCTAAAGGAATGTATCGAAATTAAATCCAGGGGATTTAATAAGACACTAAATGGGTCTGGCAGGCCACACATGGAATACTGTGCTCAGTATTGGTCCCTGCCATGCAAAAAAGATGTGGACAGGCTGGAGAGGGTCCAGAGAAGGTATAGAAAGATTATCAAGGGACTGAGAAGCCTGCAGTGTGAGGAAAGGCTAAGAAAGATGGGTTTGTTCAGCCTTGAAAAAAGAAGGCTTAGGGGAGACCTTATCACCATGTTCCAGTATTTAAAGGGTGACTAAAAGAAGACTCTCTTTTTACAAGAGAGACTCTCTCTTTACAAGGCATCACATGGAGAAGATGCGGGGTAATTGGTACAAGTTACTCCAGGGGAGAGTCTTATTAGACACTAGAGGAAAATTTTTTACAGGAACAATCAGCCATTGGAATAATCTCCCCAGGAAAGTGGTGTATTCCCCAACATTGGACACTTTTTAGATTTGTCTGGACAGGGTGTTGGGCCATCTTGTCTAGATAGTGCATTTGCCAGTAAAGCTTGGAGCAGGTGATCCTTGAGGTCCCTTCCAGTATTCTATGATTCACTTACCTGCATAAGTAGTAACATATGGAATCAATTCAAGAGTATTCAAAGCTGGAACAATAGATAAGCATGCTGGAATGTTGGAAATATGCATGAAACACTAATAAATTATTAACTTAGGAGGGTGATGGCACCACATCATCTGAAACTGTCAAAAATGTATTACTTGAACGGTAATATGACTGGTTATAGAAATTACTGACTCGGAATTTGAATAAAATTTTGTGACTATATTATAGAGAATAAAAATGCAACACACGTTCTCTTTGAACTCATTTAACCTGTCTAATCCACACCATCAATCAAGAAGACCACTCGACTAATGTTGCTATTAAAATGCCAGTGTTGTTTATAGTCACTGCATAGTCACTATCTCCTTATTTAAATGTTTTTACAGCATGTCTTGACAGTTTCTTTAAAAAAAAAACGAAGCCAGGTAGTGAAAACATCAGGTCAGGTGGTCTCCTGGTTTAAGAAAAGGTTGCATATTTATTCCCATGTCACTCTTTGAATCCCCTTACAGATCAATGAAGAGCTGCTCTGTGGCCGGGCTGTGGTACTTTACTGAGATCCAGCTATCCCTCATAGCTGGTTTCTCTACTTGATAACATCAGGCCCTTATAGGAAACACTAAGTGCCTTCTTGTGATGTTGCTGCAAGAGCAGATGGTCTAGGCATTGCTGTGGGGGATGACTTGTGATTTAAACTCAGGATCTTAGCAAGAAATTGTGAGTCACTCCGGTGTCTATGAGCTTAAGGTGCTATTGAAAGAAGGATGCTTTTGAATCCATGGGCTCTTAGTAAGTTCTGGTCATATATGTTGCTGGATAGCATCAGTAATCCTAAATGTATGTAGCAGGCTCTTCAGAAAACACAATTTCCTGGGAATGTTACACAGCAACTGACTCACGAGGTGGCCTTACTTGTGTGACATACTCCTGTAACTTTTGAACTGTCTTGGCATCCATTCTGTTGTTTTGCCTGTTTCGCTTTCAGAGGTATGAGTTTTCTGTTTTGGGCAAATAGCAGCATGGGTTCCAGGTACTCTAAGTCATTTTTGGATTGCTGTTTTTCCTCATCTGTCTCTTTAGATAGTTACAGGTCCCTAAGGGCTCTTGACATCCATTCCTAGTGGCACAGGCACTCTTGTTTTTAATTTTCCATTGAATGAAATGTCAGCAAATGACAAGCCATGCTTTGCTGGTGCCATGCTCTTCTGATTTAACAGGGCTGAATGTGGCCTCTATCGTTTTTCATTAGTAGGTGCTTTATTATTTTGACATTGCTTTCTACCGACCTGTTGTACTGGAAATAATGGGGACTTATAGTGACATGCCTCATATGTACTTCACTGCAAACTGTTAAAGCTCTTGTTCATTAAAGGTGTCTTGTTGTCAGACATTACTAGCACAGGTGCTCTAAAATGCAGCAAGGATAGTGCTATCATGGACAAATGACTTCTTAGATTTTCTCCTACACAGGAATGAATTTGATAGTTGAGAACACAAATAAGTTTGTTTTCTCCCAGCAGCAGTGAAAAATATATGCTGCCTTTGCTCTAGGGCATCATGATTTTTTTCCCTCCTTCCACCACCTACATCTTTACCTCTCCTTCTGTCCTGCACAACAAGCATAACAACAATTTCCTCAAACGTGCTGTTTATCTGAGGCGGGTGTAAAATATCATTGGTCCTATTTTTAGATTTTAAATCCATTAATGGTTCTGTGCATGTTCTTTTTAACACTTTTTTTGTCTGAGGATTTAATTTGCATTGAAACAAAGTCACACTTAATTAAATTTAACCCTTTTTAACCTATTATAATTTTAAGGGGTAAAGCCTGACTTTTAGCTATTATGCACCACTTGGAGCAACTGGTGGCACTGGCCCCAATCACTTTTTGTAGGGGTATGCCCTCAGCAATGTCTGTAGCAAT
>QWTY01008092.1:21003-65020 GCA_008033365.1 Pseudorectes ferrugineus
CATCATCATATCTTGCTTAGTTTTTATGGAACATTGAAATCATATATTCGAAACCAAAATACTTTTGTAGCTTTTTTGCTTGTGGGAAAGGTTATGCTGAGAATTTCCAGGTCCCTTAGGCTGTAAAGAGTTTTATGATCAGTTTCAGCTCACATAGCTCTTCCATGCATGAAGATGTGAAGCTTTAATGGCTATGGAGTAAAGCCAAATCTTCTTTCTTTATTTATATACACTAACACCCAGTTTGTTTTATGGATAAGTGACTGGTCTCAAAGTGTGGCTATACAACTTTTAAACAGTTATCAATATTCTCAGTAGAAGAATCCAAGGACAAGTTACTTTTGTGCTTGGATACCGTCTCTGTCACTGAGACGTCTTTGGTTAATGTCTTCAGGTTTGCAGATGTTTTTGTAGTAGTCAAATCCTAAAAGTCTGTTAAAGACTTTTGTAGACCAGTATTCAGGATGCAAAGGCAGGCTGACTGAGCACAAATTTCTTTACATATTTTGTGTTTGTTTCGAATGAGTCTGTACTCCTTCACCTTAGTGTGCTCAGTCTGTATTTCTCACCCCATTCACCTTGATTTGCTGGATATTATTTCCATCATAAGGAATTTTTTTAAGCTTTTGCCCTACAGCTTGTTTCTCATGCAAGGTTTATGAAATTTCTGACTGCATTTTTCTCATATTTTTCTTAGATCAAAATGTCGGGATACAGACTTTTGTACTGGATATGCTATCAAAAATGTGCTGTATATTTCTATGCACTGTGCAGCCCAAGAGGGAACAGTATCTCTCAAAGGTGGTGTTGGAGCTACGTGAACATTTGCCTTGCTTTGTGTCCTGTGTAGAAATGCATTTGGGATCTAACACCACTCCACTGCTTTCTTCTTTTATGTGGGAAATATTTCCCACTGTTTATAATTTTTGTCCTCTGAGTATACATATAAGTGAAAACTCCTTTTTTTCTGGCACTGACTAGACCTTCATTGCTGAAGCTCTGCTTGCTTAGCAGCTAAGTGCCTCATCTCCCTTCAGTTCTGAGGCATTTTCTTGGTAACATGGTGGGAACTTGCCTTGCAACCCTGTTCCAAATATTTTTGAGATGGGTTAAATTTCTGTGTCGTGTTTGCAATAGTGGATACCCTCAGACAAATGTAAGAATAGCATAAGCACATCTGCTTCCCTCTCCTAGGCTCCAGTAGGTTGTTCCTGTGTTGCTGAGCCAAAGATGGTATCATTATTTAAGACCAGTGGGTTTTTTCAGTTGCTAGTGTCCAGAATCTGGCAGTGCTCTTGTGCGTAAGTGCCCAATTTAATTGTCCCAGTTGCTTCCAGACTGACAGTTCAGCTCTCTGATGATGCAGCATTGTCCATTGCTCCTAATTGCTTCTACAGAGGTTTCCTCTGCGTTAGTGGTGTTGCTGCCATTCTCTTGTTGTTGTTGTTGTTGGGCTTTTTCTCCTTCTGTGCATGCTCTTGTATTACTTGCACACTGTAGGTGAGTGGCACTTGCTTGTAATTCCTGTCCCCCTTCCAAATGCTGGGCATTGTTCTGACTTCTATTGTTTTCATACTCTGTATATCTTCTTGTGTTTTTCAATGTGAAACATTTGTTTTTCCGTGTCCTGTCCTTTATCTTTAAAATCTTTGATTCCCTAAAATAACAGTTTTTGTCTGGTCTGGGTGAATCCTTTGCTTGACAGATGTGGATTATCTTGATGAGGATTAATTATGGACCTTCCAGTAGACCAAGGTCTATTTTGCTCAGCCTGGACTCAACCTCTCAAAAGTGTCTAATGAGGCAGTTGGTCAGAGATTAGTCACCTTATCTTCTGCTTTTACCCTCTGCTTAAAAGCATCACATGCATCTATCTCTTTTTCATAGAAAGCCTCTCATTTCTGTAATGAGCCTCAGAATTCATCTGTCTTTGCCAAACTAAGTGAAAACCAGTTCCATAACCACAGAAAATACAAATTTCTTTAAAACTGAGTATTAACAGAAACAATGTCTGCTGCTGCTACCAGTTCCTTGCAGATAGAGATGGTTTACATTTCTGTTCATGGGAGGTTTTAGATAAGTATGGAAATTTCCTGAGGTGCCTCTACTTTTTACCAATTCGAGTAAAAAATTACCTGCTTTACAATCCCAGAGCCTCAGCCAAGAAGTTTATTTATGAAGAGATGGAAAGCTGGCAGCTTTTTTTTTTCTTTTTTCTTATTTCTGGTCTTGGTCTATTACTTTGCTTGGGAAGCAGTTAATATAAATTTAACTAGTAAGCAACTAATAATGTCTGTCTTTATTGCTACCATACTTTTATAATTGATGTGGCCATAGAGGAAAGCCTCAGAATGATGTTTACTTCCAAATCATCCAGGCTGTGTTCAAAAATATGCCTCTGTAAATCTGCTGAAAGCAGCAATGTGTTGCTGAACAAAAAGCAAGTTTGTAGATTCAAATACATGATTAAGATACAAAAATAAAGTCTACCCTTGAGAGCTGCATAGATATTGGTGGAAGACTCAGAGAAGGTTAAGTAAATTAATTAAATTTTTAGTCTAATATATGAACCACAATTAAACATGGAATGCAGTCTTCTGCCTTGAAAGTGCCAGACCCACCAGACCTATAAGGGCTTTAATTCATGTCCGCTCCAAATCTCTCCAGTTCCTACATTTTGAATTGCATTGTACTCAAGACTCAGGTACTAGCTGTTAAATTCACAACAGCCACAATAAATTATGCTGATTTGGACTAAAGCACCCCTAGTCCAGAGTAAGAGTATCCACATGGAGAATTAGTCATAAAGAATGCATTCTGATTATAAAAAGAATATCAATTTTAGAATAAACTCCCCATGAAGGAAAGACACATCTGCAAAGAAACTGAAGGTGGAGTGAGCTAGTATAATTGAAATGCTGCTGGTTCAGAAGAAAAAGGAGTTTAAAGTAAAGTGTTTAAAGAGCAAATGCCCAAGCTCTCAGGTGGAGTACCTACACTTTGCTGTGCTACGGGTCCTCACTGCGTGTCTCCAACAGAGGCTGTCTTGCTCAAGAGTTAAGTGGTTATAAATGAAGTTAAGGGAAGAAAGGTGGGTATATAGGTTGTGCAAATAGGTCCAATTTATCTTTCAGGGCAGTCAGTGAACACACTTCCAGGCCATGAGGATCCTCTCTGTCATCTTAAATACGAGCTGAGTTTGGTCCAGCATGGGTCTCGTGCGTGTCATTGAGGCAGCTGCAAGAGAAGACTGAGAGAGGGGAACAACTCAGTAAGATTAGGAATTAATCTTGTCCTAGTGAATGCTAATGCCTGAAAATTTATAGATGGATGTGTTCATGTCTGAAGAAACTGCCTTGTGGATTTGCTGATCGTGCAGGAGCGGTATGCAAAACGGGAGGAGGAGGAGGCAAGGAAGGGAGGGTGGCTCTAGGACCCATACGAGCCTTCCCGAGCAGGAGGTGGGAATTTTCCTCCAAGGCAGCAGGAGCCCGAGCCCGGTCTCAGAGCTCCAGCGGAGCCCGCAGGAAGAGCCTGGCACGTCCCCTCCACAGCCGCGCACCCGGGTGGGACCAGCCCGCAGCCCGCACCCCGCAGAGCCATGAACCGGCTACCACAGCTGGTGCTGTGGGTCACCACAATGGGTAAGGAACTTATTTTTTTTCCCCCTCATCTCCTTGTTTTGCAAAGTCCCTCTTCTACCCAGAGACTCAGACTTATTTCATTGCCCCTTCTCCTTTACCTTTAAAACCAGAAAAGCGTTCTTTTCAGAACAGTAGGGGAAAAAAGGGGGATGGGGAGTGAAAGTGCTGGCATGAAACATATACAAAGTGGGTGACATGCGGGAAGACAAATCTTGATGGTTATTGATTGTAAGTAAATTTTGTTCACTGAAATGAATAGGCGATCTCTAGTTTTACAAAAGCTGCTGCTGTCGAGGCTCTGAGGCTGGATGCAGGCAGTAATTGTACAAGGGTTCAGCATGAAACTCACAGCTATACCATAGGACCATTTTGCTGCTCTGGCTACTGGATTGTTTTCTTTGGGGCTGTTTTGGAGAGGTGGGTGAAAGTAATGCTCCAGGAGTAGAGAAGGTTGTTTACAGGAAAGGGTGTAGTTTGGAGAGGATGCTTTGTCTAAGCAGAGAGATGAGGGACACAGATAAAGAGAGAAGAAGCTATTGGGACTGTGAAAGATGGACTTATGGGCTCCCACCTAGAAAGTAATTCTCAGGCAAAGTTTTGAAAGGAATCTTTGTGCTGCTCTGTTTGTCACTGTCAGCTTTGGTTCTGAAGTACAGCAAAAGAAAAGAAGCGACAGTAGGAGGGAAGAGTGATGTTAGGAGGGAAGCTGCAGGAAGAGGAGAGAAGTTGGGAGGTTGCAGCATGCATGCAGCCAATGATGGGAGAAGGTGGGAGTGGGACACATTTACTGTATGTGCACAGTGGCAAGCAAATTTGTTATGAATATTAAGAAAGAAAAGCCTCTATCAGGACATGCTGAACTTCTCAGAGAGCTGCAGTTACAATAGTACCCCGGGTGTACATACAGTGACTACAACTTGACCCTTAGACAAGGGTCAGAAAACACTTTGTATTTCTCAGTGTAACAGATCATGTAACTTCCAGGCAGGAAAGGAGGAAAGGCAAACAGGTTGTTGGCTGCTACAGCTAGCTCTTGCTAGCACAGTGCACTTCTCTCTCTGGCTAAATGATGAACTTGCATATATTTACTTTTATATGAAGACACACTGGGACATCAGTTTCTAAGCAGGTTTCATAATTTAGTTCTATTTACAATTGTATGCCAAGGCACAGCACAGAGTTTTTGATTTCAGGCTTTTTCTGGCCTTTTATTTCTATTGGGAGGAAGGAGGTTGTTTTACTGTTGAAGGGTCCCAGAACAAGCGTGCCTCATGCAAGCAGAGCTGTATGTCCCTAAAGCCTCATCTTTTATGGCATGTGGTCTCATGAAGAACTGCTAAGTATCTTTCCAGTGGTTTTGGTGGAGTGGCTTTCAACGTGCAAGTAAGGTTAATGTAAGGAAGAATAATTATATTTGCTGTGTATCCAAGTCTATGATATGAAGCATGTCTGTATTATGAAAGAGATAAAAAGAAGGGTGTGTTATAGAGAAAGTAAAGAGCTAAATGAAAATAAATGTACGTTTTACAATCTCTGTCCAATCTTCTGCCAAAAATAATCTCAATCACCCAGGGTGAGACTTCAATGCATGAGCATTTAACTGTGTAGCTGCTGTCACAATCTTCACATGGGGGTTCCTTGCCTCACTATGGGGGCTATTATGGTCAGCTCTCAGACTCTGTAGTCAATTAGTTTAAAAACCACTTGTATTTCCACTGCAGAATTTTTGCTGGAGCATATTCTTGGAGTGGCTTTACATTTCCTTCTTTATTTGGAAAGCCCAAGGTCTAAGTGATGAGGGGATCTGCAGGTCCTCTTTTCTCTCTTTTATTTTCCTGGCTGGCATATGAATTTCTAATGAGCTCTATCATAAAAGGATGGTTTCAGAGTTCCCATCCACTGACAGTTTTTGGCACATCGAAACACTGGAGGACGTTGCAACTCCTCTTGGTGCAAAAATTAAGACACTATGAGAAAATTCAGGAAGTTGTAGAGAATGACAGTAGGAAAAAACCCTCAGAAAAAGAACCACGAAACCAAAGGTAACAAAACCAGGAAGGGACTCAGTGCACAGGTATGCATTGTTCAGCGTCAAAGCAACTTCACAGTCATTTGGAGGCTGAGGTTGCACACTAACCTCAGGTCTCAGGAGGTGGTTAGGAATCAGGTGAAAAAAGCAGCCAGATTAATGTCTGGGAGAATTTCCTTTTTATTTTAAGCACCAGCATTACTTTGAGCCTCCATTTTGGATTATTTTCTTTTGATTAGTTGAGCTTGGTGAGGGCTGGGTAGGTCAGTCCTTTTCTCTTCTGTGAGAAACCAGACTGTGCTTGGCCACATGTCATACTCTTGCCTTTGAACGTGGAGAGCCAACTATCTGCAAAATTACAGCACAGCATACATCCTGAGCAAACCTCAAATACCTTTCCAAATGTGTGGTCATGTTTATGTCATTGCTCAGAGTTTAGCTATTGAGTATAACCACAGTCTGTGAGATAATATTAGTAGAGGCATTTTGTCAGGATTTCTTTACAGTCCCTTCCAGCACTCGTAGTGCAGCTGTCACAGAATAGGGTAACTTAGGTTTAATTTCAGCCTGGTGAATAGTTATGGTTTTGGGTTTTGTTGAATCCTTTCTAAGGCAGAGAAGCATAGGAAGCTTGATGGCAGGTTTAGGAGTAAGACAGCCAGCTTTTTGTTTGTGGAATGGTATATCAGCATGGCAGTGATGAACGCCCCATTCCTGGATGCTTGCATTTGTCTAACAAACAGTTTTCAGAAGCACCAAACCTTTTGTTTCTCTCCCTGGGTTTATCTGCCTCTCAGAACTGAGTTGGCCTGTTTTGTAGAATGAGTATAAACTGGCTTAAGTTTAGCCAGTCCACGTGAGCAGGAAGATATAGGAGTACCTTATTTTGTTGTAAGCCAACTTAAAATAAACCAGTGCATCTATTTCACTTAGAGAAACCTTTAGTGCTTTGTGTCCCCCTTTGTCGGAGGAGAGCACGTCAAGAGTGGAAGGGATGGGACCCTGTGTTCTCTTTTGTCTCTTCTTTGAAGAACTTCTCTCTTATTTTCTTCTTCTTGTGCCTATCTCTGCTCAGTTAAAGTAGCACACAGTAGTGGTACAGTACTGGTTTCACTTAGATGGTTCGAACCAGAACAGCATTGAATGATCCTTGAAATTTGTCTTAGGAGTTGTATCCACAGTGCTTTACTGTACAAATGGCAGCATGTCTCCATGTACTGTGCCCAGTCTGAATATCCAATTCAAGGCACTATGGCTGTCACTGAAAGTCAAATATTGGGTGGATGCCTTGAAATGAAAACAAGACAGTTCTTTTTAAGTCATAGACATTACAAAGTTGAGGACTCTCTGAAATACAGTGGAAAAGGATATGATAAATCCATGGGAATCCCACAGTAAGGGAGCACATGCAGACAAACACCAGGGATTTCTGTACTGCATCAGGAGGGAGGACTAAGTTGGAGGAGGTAGAAATTAGGTAGTGAGCCGTGTGTACTGTTACTTTAGAGCTGAAGTCCATGTCTTATGAGCAGCCATAGAAGAAATCCATCTTTCTGTCCATGTCACATAGCGGCACAATTTCTAATTAGTCCATAAGGTCAAAGTTGGAGAAAAGGATGCCTGACTCCAGGGGGGTTTCAAAAACATTCCTCTCCCACTCCCTGGAGTCCTAAACAGATACACAGGACAGGAGGGTTCCTGTCTTCAGCCTGCTTGTATTTGTGAAGGAGTGCATGCTGGCTGCGCTGGTGTGTAGAAGTGCATCTGTGATGTCTGTGACAAGAGTGGAGAGAAATTTTCATCTTGAATTAATTTTAGTGAAAACTGCTGATGTGTGACACTAAAATGCTTCATAAAGTGGTCTAGGTTTTGAGCTGTTACATTTGGTCATTTGTTTTGTGTGTGCACCAGTTAGTTCATACTGAGACATTCAAATATATCTACATTTTAATTATTTTTTTTTATTTCAAACTTTTGCTCAGAAAAGCCTTGCATTCAGAAATCTGAAATATTTATTTAAAAAGCATAAAACATGATTTGATTTTAAATGTTCAGTTTTGACATGAACTGTTCTAGTCCAGCACTCCCTGAAATGTGTTGGTCTGTGCAATTTTATAAAACTTCTGATCTGAAAGATTTTTAGGTTGACCTGTGACAGGTTTTTGTTTGGTTTGGTTTTTTAAAATTTCTTTGGGCTTGCCAATAACTTGGAAAATCCTGAATTAAAACTGTCCGGTTATTTTATAATACCACATTCCAATCTGTACTTAGATTTGTGCGCGCAGGTGGTTGTCCCTAGGCTGATGCTCATTACTCTACATGCAGACAGTGACTGTACTGTTTGTAGCTTGGTATTGGATCAAATTCCTCAGAAATAAAAGAAACAAAAATAACTTTTTTGCAAACCTTTAGTAAAAGCAGAAGTACAGAGTGGCTGCTAAAAGGAGAGGCAGGCGAGCTCTTTCCAGAAATACGTGGAGAGGAAGGAACCCACAGGGTTCACAGTTAACATAAATTGATGGATGTCTCTGGCAATACGGTTACAGCCATGCAACATCTTGCCTTCTGTATCTGGAGACTTTTATCTGAGACTCTTACGAGTAAGCATGATTCCTGTATTGAATCCTTAAATCAGAGGAGGAAAATAATGACATTAATTATGTTAATTAATTGGATCAGGCTTATAGTCTTTTCCTGCCTCTCAGCATCAGTCCTTCCTCTTACAATTCCTCTTCCTCCCGTTCCATTATAATTGCTCCTCTGCTTCTCTCCTCTACTGGCATGTAACAAACCCAGTGCTTTGATGTGGCCTGCTAACAGCATGCACAAAGATGAAACCCATGGCAGGTAGGAGGAGACCAGGCCAGCTTGGAAAAGGGGTGATTTGTAGTGTTTGATGAGAGGTGACTTGTAGCTGACAGTTGTGCTCTGAGTGTGTGGGGAGAACAGCTCCCTTATGAGAGTGGTAACAGATCACAGTGGTGTGTTATGTGTTGCAGGAGGGACATGGAGAGCCTTTGATTCAGATTGTGGCTCGTTCAGCACCACTAGGTTATGGAGGGTCTGTGCCTGGGGAATGTCAGCTTCCCGCCTTTTTGTGCTGGATGCACAAGAGGGAAGTCAAGGCATAGAACCTTTACAATTAAGCAAATGTGGTGCCAGGACCTCTCTGGGCCTCTGCAGTGCTTAAAGGATTACAGCTTCCAGGCAAGTGGCAGGGTGTCACTGAAGCATTTTGCTTCCCTCACGTGTGCTGTTCCTAAGAGCTTTCCTCAAGGTGGTGTTACCTCCATGTTGTGGCTTCTCCCAGTTGTGTCGTACCAGCACAACTGGACCCATGAGGAGAAATGGAAACAGAGGGAAATGATGTAAAAGGAAACAGAGGTGGCATTCCTCACTTAGAAAAAGCAACTCTGCCATATGTACTGAGTAAATAAAGAGCTCAGAATTTCAGTGAGATGTTCATCCACAGGCCAAACCTTATCTTTTTAGGAAAATTTCAGGTTGATTTTCTGTGTGTGCTCCCTAACACAAAGCTGGCTGTAAAAACACGAAACTTTACATAATTCTCCACTTGTTGGTGAAAAACTTCTGAAGATTTCTAGCTGGCTTTGTATTTATTATAGGCATTTGGACTACATGATTTTTGTAGGTCCCTTCCAACTGAACTATTCTATTCCCTGTGAAGGTATAAACCTCCCTGACATTGGCACTGATTGTGTTTAAAAACCTATTGTACAGCAGCCTCATCAGAGTTAGTCAAAAATGAGAGTGAAATATAGAATTATAATATAGAATTAAAAGCTGAGGTCTTTTCAAAAAGCACAGATTTATCCTTGCAACTCAGATGAACTTTTGCCCTGTCTAATGGGACAACCATGTCTTTTAATAAGACATCACAGATTTTCAGCTAATTGGTATCTGAAATCCGATAAGCTTTGGCTTATCAGCCAAGAATGATGCATTTATTCATGTATTTCAGTTGCTCAGTTAGGTTTTTTTTTTTCCCAGTTTGTAGCACAGCATGTGTTTGAGGGCATAAACAGCCAATCTTTCTGGAGTTAGAGCATCCACACCTCTCCCCTGTGTCTATGTTTATGGTGATACATATTAAAAATACAAGAGAGATAAAGTAACTGAGAGTGACAGTAGTAAGTGACATGGAAGGATATGATGGTGTTCTGTTGCACAGAATTAAGTACAGGAGGTGAGAAGTATCTATTCCTACATTGTTCTGGTGAAGAGTTTTTGTGCTATTCAGGGGCCAATAGAAACCCAAACTGGAAGTTTTTTCCTGCCTTGAAGCAGAACTGACAGTCGTGTTGGAACTTCAATGAGTGCTGAACCAGATAGGTTACTGGTTCAGAGTCCCAGTTGGCTGGAATCACAATTTTCACATCAGAGGTGCTGTCGGATACACCTGCTGCCATGCAGTGATGCAGGGCTGGTTTGAGTGGCTCTGCAGCTCTGACCAAGACCTTTTTCTATATTCTGAGGGTAAACTCTGCTCGTGCACTTTCCCTTGTAGCTCTGCCTTACAATATCTGCTCTGCTTTCCTGGCCTTAGGGAGGCAGGAGGAAACGGTGGGGATACACAGAGAGGATAGGAGGTGGCCAAGGCTGGGCGGCAGAGCAGGATGGAGGAATTCTTTTCCAATGGAGACGAGGAGCCCAGCCAGCGTGGTTTTGGATTACCAAAAGAAGGGTTAGCAGCTGTCAGCCTGAACTTGAGCAACCTCAGGCAAAGCTGAATTCACTCTGGAACAGAACTGAACAATGGCTTTGCTTCACTGGATAATTCGTTTGGTGTTTTTGCAGACCCATGTGCCTTGTCTAATATATTAGACAATGTAAGGAGCATGGATGATTATGCTTACACACTTCTAATACCTTAGATATCTTGCTTTTTTAAAATTTTCTGTTTTTCATTTAACTGCAGTTTAAATTTTCCAAATATTTGCTCTTTGTATTTTTTTCCTACTGAGCTCTGAGTGATTAAAGACCTATTTATTACTTTGACTTCAGCAAATAGAATCATAGAAAAACATGGCTGCTTAAAATTTCCATGGTTTTTGACATGTTTTTAGAGTTTTCTCTGTGGCATTTTGGTGTGTACTGTGCTGGAGTTCAGATTTCTTTACATGAGTAACACTTTTAAAGTATGTAGCTCACAACAGGAGCATTTTCTGTGTTTATAGTCACTGCAGGAACCCAAATAGTATTTAAAACCTCTGAAGGAAGCTTTCTTTAACCCCATGCAGGCAAACAGTTCAGCCTAGAGCTTAGTGAGACACTGGACTTCATGAATCTTACAAACCCTGATAGCATAGTCATCACTATCACTAATTTTCTTCAACTTTCCTGAAGTCCCACATGCCTCCTGGCCCTTCAAGATCTATCAGGTTCTTAGAAGAGTCTAAACTTGCCCAGATTTTGACATTGTGTTTATCAGTCTGTTGCAGTCCTAGAGAAAAAAGTCAGTAAAATTTACAAAAAATAAACTTGTGAATTAATTATAAGCAAGACAAGGTGAGTAAACCAAACTGGGTTTTATTTAGCTGTGTTAAAAGGGCTTGTGTTCTAGCTATTCAGATGGATAGAAAACTGGGAGATGTATGCAGATCTAGCTCTTTTCGCCTCATCTAGGGCTGTACTAGATTGGTCTGATGAGACACAAGCATTTAGCTTCCCTTCCAAAAGCTATTTTCATTTTTTATTTGCTAAATTTTGGACAGGGCATAGGTTTTTTATTTCTTACCTTCATATTTTGATTCCCACATTATTTTTTTCCTCTCTTGTGTGCCTTCCTGTACATACATATGTGTACGTGAAAATTAATGAAAGGAAAAATAAGGTGGGGTTGGTTTGTTTGTTTGTTTTTTTATACAGATATTTTTTAAACTTATTTTAGAACCTGAAAATATGTGGAAAACACCTTTGCTCTAAACATATTGTCTTAGCTCAGTAGATGCAGTTATCCAAAACTGTACAATACTCAGGGGTTGCTTGTGATTATGTGTGGTAATGTTTTAATTACCTATTTTATATAGAGATTATTCTCTAGAGGTAATTTTTCAGGGATAGGTAATAGGTAATTTTTCAGGGATTTGTGCAGCATGTGAGTGTACAGGTTATCAGCTAAATCTAGCCAATAGTTATTTTTCAATTAAGTTTCAGAAGAAATTACAATCACTTTTGTACTAAGGTATATGCAGAGTAAGCTGGAGAAGTTATTTTATTGCCGGTAGGAATGGTTTTGTGGCTGCAAGAAGAAGGATTGATGAGAAGCAACAGCCCAATTAATACTGTTATTGATATTCTTCCACTGAGAAAGGTGAGGGGTAAATTGTATCAAGTTCTTGTGGTTTAATCCCGGCCAGCAACGAAGCTCCATGCAACCATTCACTCACTCCCCCACCAGTCAGAGTCGGGGGAGAAACAGGAGGGTAAAAGTCAGAAAACTCATGGGTTGAGATAAAGACAGTTTAATCAGGAAAGCAAAAGCTGTGCACACAAGCAAAACAAAACAAGGAATTCATGCACAGCTTCCCATAGGCAAGCTGGTGTTCACCCATCTCCAGGAGAGCAAGGCCCCATCACATGTAACGGTGACTTGGGAAGACAAACACCATCACTCCAAATATTCCCCTCTTCCTTCTTCTTCCCCACATTTTATATGCTGAGCATGATGCCATATGGTCTGTAATATCCCTTTGGTCAGTTGGGGTCACCTGTCCTGGCTGTGTCTCCTCCCAGTTTCCCATGCACCCCCAGTCCCCTCACCGCTGTGGCAGCATGAAAAGCAGAAAAGGCCTCGGCTCTGTGTAAGCCCTGCTCAGCAATAATAAAAACATCACTATATTATCATCACTGTGTTCAGCACAAATCCAAAACACAGCCCCATACCAGCTGCTGTGAAGAAAATTAACTCTGCCCCAGCCAAAAGCAGCACACAAGTAAATGCAGAATTTCAGAGATAGAAGTGCTGATTCTTCTGCTGGTTTCTTAGGGCTCTTGAGACTGAGTGAACATGGAGGTCAACATCTGGGTGATGTTTAACTTGTCTCTCCAGCTCGCATGCTTATCTCAACTTCTCTAGGCAACCCTCAAGTTGTAGCATGGTCTCATCTCAGCTGTGTCAGTCGTACCGCAGGGATGCTTTTAAATGATCTAGGTTAAAAGCTTTCTTGTTTTGTACTTAATTTTAATGTTTCAGTTACAATGTGACTCTTTACAGTTTGTGTTAGGTACAACTGAGGGTATGGTGATTGCTGCACAAGGGCAAGAAGGGGATCAGTCTCACAGTGAGGCCAAAAGAAAGGCGGGTTGGGGCAGAAGGACTTGTTCTGGGAAACTCTGCTGGGTTTTTTTTCTGAATCTCTCCCAACAGTCATTGAAATAAGTATCTTGTGAAACCAGCCTGTAGGATTAGATACCTTAATTCAGGCTATGTGAATACACCCTGATCTAACTTAGGGATGCCTGCTTTCCAATCTCTGCAAGGGAGCAAGTGCTCAATGCCTGCCTTGTCAGCTCGGTGTCAGTGAGCTGGCAACTGCCTTATGAATTTGTACCACTGTGAAAACACCTACAATCCTGTTTTACTGACTAGAAAAATATTTGGTTTAGCTATCATTTAGTTCTGGATTTGACAGTTTCTTATTTTTGGAACATGTTAGTTTTTTTGCATCCAGTTCACATAACTTGTAACAGTTTTAGAGGACAGATTTGGGCTGATAGTCTGAATCCTACCACTGATGCAATGGCACTGAGGAATAAGAGATACATCATGATGCTGTGTGGTGTTCAAGTCTCCCCTTTAGCCCTTCAGACAAAATAGTCTGTTTTCAACTTTGACCCATACCATGTACAGAGTGTTGTTAAGAGGAGCTGCTCTTAAACATTTACAGATAGGACTGAATCTGAAGCTGGAGAGTGGGGGGTTTACATTTATCATCTTAAAGGAAGACAGTAAAAAAGTTTTGAGCCCAGGCTTAAATTTTATGCACAAAATGTTTCATACTCTCTTGCATACACAGAAGTGCTCCCATGAGCTTTTAAAGAAACATCAGCTACGTACAAGAATATTCTTCAGCATGTCCTTCCATTCTTTGTGACAAAAATGCACAAAGGGATAAGAAATAAAGCTGGTCAAAGTACCTTTGCATAGTCTTTCTGAGATTGGTAAAGGGAAACATATAGCAAGCACTGTTTTCCTGATTTTTAAGTTCTCCAAGCTCAGGTTTCACAGATAGGGTTAAAAATCATCAAATTAAACATATTTATGAGCCATCTGGTTTCTGAGTCTTTCCAGTTTGTGTTTGCTATCCTGGGTAACTATTAAGTCATTTTTGTTGCTGTAATTTTCATGTCATTACATGGCTTCAGAAACTGCATGTTTAAGAAAAACACTGTAGAGAACTGAATTCAGAGTAGAATTATAAGCACTGGCAGCACTGGAGACATTTGTCATTCTTTCAATCAACCTAACATACTACTAAAAGTAAATGTACAAAATAAATCAATTTTTTCTTTTAGTGTGTATTTAAGTTAGGCAATACAACCTTCCAGCTCTCTTTGCCTACCTTTCTTACAATATGGTAAGGAGAGTCAGATTTCCTAGGGCTGGTTTTCAGCCGCAAGTTTTCCCTGTGATTTGGGGAAGACTCCTTAGCCTTGGTGCCTTAATCCTTGTCCTATTTTACCTATTTTATCTCCCTTATTCAGATGTGGTGACATATAAAACAATATATGTTCTAGTTCCTTCAAATAGATCCAGTGCACAGAATTACAGAATTTTTTTCCTTTCCTTTTTAAAATAAAATATAATTAAAGAGAATCTATAACTCCATTTCACCGGAAATTTGCTTTGAAAAAACAATTATTCTTTCACATTGAATGTTGGGTTACCAATTAGGTTTTCTAAGAGCATTGGCTTTTCTGTTGGTAAAGGGCACAAAGGTGTTTTCCATAAAGGTGTACATTTGTATTACTTTTCCATAAACTATCCTTATCTGCTCCTGAGTAGGCAGAGCACTGATGAATAGATGTAAAACTCCCTCTTTTTTCTCTGGTGACCTGACTGATATTCTTCATGCCAGCTCGGTCATTTGTGACACCGAGTCAATTTTCAGAGTATGGTTTCATCTTAGGAAGAAAGAGAAGAGAGAAGATGGCTGTAATTGCTGGTGTTTGTTTTCTAGGTGCAACCAAATGCTTGTGCTATTTGAAGGAAATGCATTTTGTGAATGCTACTAAAATACACTGATCAGCTTCTCTTTCTCACTCTGCCTTATTTTGACAGAGTTGTGTTCTGAATGTTATTTCCGAAGTCAAATTCAGTTTTATGGGTTTTGGAACCTTTCTGGCTGTTTTGTGTGCTGTGCAAAGCCATTCCCAACTCCCTGCACTTTGTCAACCCTGCTGCCGGCCTTGCTCTTTTGCATGTGGCTTGGTCACTCTCACACACAGTGGCTAGGAGTACCTGGCATGGTGAGCTCAGTGAAGGATGCACTGGCGTCTTCAGGTCTTGTAAGAAGTACACAGCTCGTTTCTCTGCTTTTCTTACTCCCACCTGGCATGAGCTTTAAAAGAATGCAAAACAATCACCTCACACCTCTATGCCTTTACTTTCAAAGCCCAGATTCCCAACTGCGTAAAGAGGAAGGAATAAGTGTATGCAAAGAATAAAGCACACATTACTCTGGCTATGTGTACTTTGGAGGCAGGCATTGCTTACAGGAGCAGAAGATTCTAGCCATGATGCAAGGAAGACATTTGAAATCTTGGCTGACAAACTGTTTAATACACTGCTTAAACTTGTGCTCAGTTTCACATTCCACCTTCTTAGCCTCCTCCAAGTGTTTGTTTGACTGCTTTCCTCTTCTGGAGTCCAGCTGGCATTGAGAGACTCAGCTGTTAGGAAGCACATTTGGGAGTCTCAGCTGGCACTGGCAGACTCCACACGCTGCTGGAGTACTTGTTGGCAAAGCTGTGGTCCCTACCTTGGAAGCTGGCAACAATTTCTAGCTGAGGCTGTGAGGAAGATGTCTGAAAGGTGTTTGACTCTAGAGCTGCAAGGCTGTGCTGGGGAGATAAAAGGAGGGGTAGGTGTTTGTCCACCTTCACTGGTGCAGTAACTGCGCCTTCTTCAGACACACAAGTCTGGGCACTGCCCTGTGTGCCCTCAACACGTTGATGTGCAGATGAACCAGTGTCCGTGACTGTCTTCAAAGCCAAGCGCAGGTCTCCCTGTGCCCTGCATGCTGCAGCCTGCTCCTTCACAAGGTTAGTCTGCCTTAGTAGTGTCCTGGGAACGAAGCTGGCTTCTCATCATCCCTGAATGTAACTTCAAAACCTAGTCTTCTCTGAGGAGGATCTGAGCGTAGAAAACAGTGAAGTAGATATTCAGTGTCCCAACAGCAACTGCTTCTACCCAGCCATCCAAAAATATTGAGATGTAAGAGGATACAGTAAGAGATTCTAGCTTGGATACTTCAGATATGGTTATGACACTATGGCAGGGTACGTGGCACTGTTTTTTTTTAACACAAGATGAAATTACTTCCTGTGTGGGGGAACACACATAGATATAGATGTATACATTTCTTTGCCTGTGTGCATGTGTGTGACTTGATTACATGTATGAATGTTGTTAATGGAAATCTGTAATTAAGTCACTGTTATAGTAAATCCTATTGGATGGATTGCTTTATAATTGTTAAATCAGTTAATGATTAAGTGCTGCTAAACTCTTCTGCATCCTTATTTTTTGTGTTTATGTCCTTTGATTCTAATTTGATTTTCCTTTTTATGTTTCATTCATTTGGTAAGTAATAGAGTGAAACTTGCCACTGAACTCTGTTAAAGTTACAAATTAGTATGAAAACCTGCTTTTCGCCAAAACATTTAACCCTGATTCTTTAAACAGCACAAACCACTTATTTGCAACAGAGAGCAATGCAAATAGAATCATAGAATTATTTAGGTTGGAAAAGTCCTTTAAGATTGAGTCCAGCTGTTAATCCAGCACTGCTCAGTCCACCACTAAACCACGTCCCCAAGAGCCACATCTACACATCTTTTGAACACTTTCAGGGATGGTGATTCCACCACTTTCCTGGGCAGCCTGTTCCAGTGCCCGAACACCCTTTCAGAGAAGAAACTTTTCCTAATGTCTAGTCTAAACTTGTCCTGGCGCAACTTGAGGACATTTTTTCTTGTCCTGTCACTTGTTATCTGGCAGAAGAGGCCAAACTCCACCTGACTAGAATCTCCTTTCAGGTAGTTTTAGACAGAGATGATGTCTCCCCTCAGCGTCCTCCAGGCTAAAACCCCAGCTCCCTCAGCCTCTCCTTATAAGACTTATGGTCCAGACCCTTCACCAGATCCATTGCCCTTCTCTGGACATGCTCCAGCACCTCAATATCTTTCCTGTAGTGAGATGCTTCAAAGTGTGCTTCCAAAAGGATATACTGTCTACTACTGACTATGCAGTTCCCTCAGAGTGCGTATGTTGTGCTCTGTCACACCTTCTCATTACTGTAAATAAAGTGATGTTCACACTCTGCTTGCGAAGAAACAGTATTTTATTGACCATGTAGCTGGCTGTTGTGGTGATAGGGATTCTTGGAAGTTCTTGGGACAATTCTGGTATTTACATGTCATTTGCAGCTTCCTGACGCAGAGATGTTGAGGCTTTTTCAGGGAGAGCTGGTACAGAAAGGCTGTTTTGAGATGTGTGATTCTGTGAGAGCTCTGGAATAAGTTCCGTTGAACACTCTCTCCTCCATTGGGATGATAACTAGTGGAGTACCAAGTGGGCAATGAGAACTCTTGACAATCACATACAGAAAAAAACAGTACTACTCAAACATGTATTTGGTCTTTTCCTGTGGATGATAATCTGCTAATTACAGCTACAATTTCAGGCTGTTTAGAACGGAAAAGGTAAAATGATATGCTGGATGAGTAGTCCATGCATGGTCTAAATGTACAGAAACTGACAGGTGTGTGCTGCATTTGGTGGGCATGACAAGTCAAGAAACCCATCCTTGGTCTGGTAGTGCCTTTCTGGACATCAGAAGAGTGTGCACTGGAAATGTAGGAATTGTGTGGAATTAAAGAGCCTTTCAGGCAATGTCTGTGTAAACTGTTATAAACTACATGTCACTGTGAGTAAAGGACAAGTCTTTTATAAAGGACTCCACGTTGATATACTGCACTGGGGGCACATTTGCTTTAGAACTTGTGATTCAGGCTTTTAAAGAGGATGAACAGAGAAGAAAACTGCACAGACTCTTGACCTCATGTTGTTTGTTCTCCTCATTGTGCTGGCTGGTGTCCTGGGAGCAAAGAACTAAGGCTGTCTGCTGTTCTTAGGTTGTTCATTTGAGGACTGAAGAATAGAAATCTCATTTTTCTCCCTTGTGTGGACAGGTCTGGACTGACCCTTTGCCAGTAAAGGAACTGTAGCCCCGGGCCAGCAGTAGTCAGACACTTTAGGGATCTTTAGGGACACTCTACTGGAATACGTATTATCTTTCATAATTCTCTGATAAAGGCCTGGTTAAAGCTGAAAGGAGCTGATGATCTCCTACCATTTCCCCTCCTATCACCTCCAGAGACTGAGTGCTCTTCTTGTGATTCCAAAAGAACTTAGTACATCAGAAGGTAAGTGGTGATGAAACACGTCTGGCCTCCAACACCCACACTGTTTCATGAATTCACTCTAATAGAAGATGGTTTTATTTTCTCTTGCACAAACAGAAGAGCCTGAGATGAGATATTCAGAGAATTCAGCATTTGTGTTCTGTTTGTATCCAGTGGTTTTTATGTGCTTGTTTCTCATGCAAATAAGCACTTTCCAGAAATATCCAGAAATGCATCCAATTATGTTTCCTTACTGCTTGTAAATGAAATAGCTCAGGACTGTCCCCAATCATTTTCTTTCGGGCACTACTTTTTTCATTAGTGTTTAATCAAATTACCCATGGTCTGAAAGGAAGTCAGAAATTTTTCCAAGAATCTTTTGTTCTTTGCAGACACCCATTCTGGTTTCTCTTGTTTTGATATTCTTGTACTGATTTCTCACCAGGGTGGTGGTTTTTTGTGACATTCTCATCTCCATCATAAAGCTTAAGATAGACTGAAACATCTTTGAAAGGAATGAATGAGAGAGGTCCTCTTGTCTTAAAACGGATCAGATCGGTGCTGGTGTGGTCTATGACCTACCAGTCATTTGGATTTTCTACTACTCATTCCTTTCCATGAAGCCATCAGAATGTAAGAACTGGAGGATATTTTCAAAGCAGTTCATGGGTGATAAAAATGTCAGAATAGCCACAATGGTGTTGGCTGTGCCAGCCTATTGAGTAATTCATGAAGTGGTCAAACCATCAAGCTCACCCTTGCAATAATGAGAGACAGTAAGCTGGGGCTCTCTTCCTTGGCAGGATAGACATTCCCAACTTCACTGTTTCTATTTTGGCACTGATTCTGAAGGGGTCCTTTAAAGGAAAGGAAGAGCTCATTATATTTAAGGACTTCGTGTCAGAAGTAAAATAAAAGCCTTTATAGGAAATATTCCCTCTTAGCTGCTTTCCAGTTGGGAAGTGTAGCATTGTAGCCCAAAGATCTCATCTCTTAACCACTCTTCACTCTCTAAACCACACCTTCCTCTCTTGGAAGCCAAAAATAAAATAAAATGAAATGTAAAGATAAGCAAGGTTCCAGTCATTCTTTACAACACAACTGTCTGTCTTCTGTTTTTTGTGTTCTGAGAGCAGTGGGAGCATCTGACTTATCATTCTCAATGCCTTCTACATTTCTTTACTAGTAGGGAAAACAAATTATAAAACTGAAATGCAGGTGATTGCTCTTCTGTTTGCAAAGTCAGTTTCCTACCAAAAACAGAGTAGTACAATTCATGCATCTTGGTTATGTTGTTTTAGGCCATGAGCAAAAACTGTGTCATATTTTTTCAACACAAGGGTGATTTTTTTGGATCAAAAAATAAAGTTCGGGTCTTGGCACAAATGACAGAAGTGTCTTTGAAAATAAAGAAACAGTTTGCCAAAAAGCCATAAGGTAGTCTAAGTCATCCCTGACTTTTAGTCCTTTCAGGAAGTTCTGAATTCCAGGGCTGTCCCACCCACTTGAATTCTGTTACACAAAGTTCATTGCTCACAACAGTAATTCCAATTGCAGTTTGAAAAAAGATTCTGCACCTCTTTCATTGTACTGGCTGTGAGTGAAGGTATTCATACTGGGAAGTCATCTTTCAGATGGTAAATGCTTTGAATGGTGTGAATGAGCTTAGCCCTAATCCTTTCCATAAGAGAACTGTACAGATCTTAGGAGACTGCTCAGACTCACCTTCCTGAGAAGGCTTGGCTCTCATGCTACTCTGAAGGAGTGGACAATGAAACTGTCACTCTTTTTACGTTCAGCTTATCATCAGACTCCATGCTTATTGAACTGTCTCACTATTAAGAAGACTGTTTACATTGGTGCTGAGATTCAAGTTAGCATCCCCGCCCTGTCTGCACAGATTGATTTCCTGATGATTACTCCAATTCCTACCTTTTTTTCTCTAAGTCCCTGCTAGTTCACAGTTTTTCTTTCCAAGAGAGGTTTCACCAACCTCATATATACTATACCCTAGAAAGTGGCTTTCTAGCCATGCCACTGTGGCCTGTCAGGCCTTTCATTGACAAAGGACATTTAAACCAGTTTCGTACTTCTTGTCCTGTTGCTGTTGAGGAGGCCCTTCTTGGTCTCTGATTTACTTCCTTGACATAGCCTTCCCTCTGTCTGAGACCTTTCCTTTACCTTCTTAATTTTTGGCCTCTTTAGACTGGAGCTGGTGCCTGCCCGCCCCAGCACTGTCATTGTCTTCAGCTTTGCCTGCACTGCTGAGTCTGAGGTTACCCTTTAACTTGGTGCTCTTGTAGTTGCTGCTCTTGCCACTGCTTTCGGTGGCTGCGCACGGACCTGCTCCTCTGCATTCGGTGCACTTGTGTCCAAGGCCATGGCAGAGTGGCCTCGGGCACCTTGTGTACCCTGGCACCTCCCTTTTTTGCACTCTGCTCAGCTCATCTTTTTTCCCTCTGGGCTGTAGCGCACCATGACCATGTGGAGCTGTCTAAATACTTTGGGTGCACTGATTTCTGCTCTCTACTTCTGAAAGCGTTTATTGTGATGATACAAAACTACCCACTAGTAGTTCATCCTCATCTTCATATCTCTTTTTGCCTTATGGTCATTGCTTTCTGGTGTTTTTAGTTATTTGTTGTCTTTCAAGTATCTTTTCCTAATTCTCCCTTGCAGTTAAATCTGTGGCATTTAAGACTAATGTGACACGGTCTGTAATTTATCTATGGTGCTTTTGTTGTCAGTTGTGCTAGACTGTGCAAAATATTCCTCCAATTTCTTAACTATAATTCATGAAAACATGTCCACTTCTGGAGAGTGGCTGAAGTAGCAGGCCATGGTGCTAAGATAATTTCTGTTATTAAAAGTAAAAAATATCCATTCTTACTTTGCTGAGTGTTGGGTTGGGATTTAAAAAATTGTGAACTCTCCTCTTGTTTGACAGGTATATTATTTGCATGTCTTACATTGTTTCGTTTGCATCTCTAATTAAATACATGCTTTCATGTACAAATAAAATTGGAAAATTAGTAATTCTTATTAAACTTCAAACAGCTCCTCTCTCTCTTCTTTCATCATATCTTTACATCCCTCTTCTCAATTCACATATTTTGATTTAGTCATAACCTACCTTGCAGTGTGCCTTCAGAAATCAATAGATGTCTGAGGTAGGGAGTCTCTATTCTGACTCTATTCTGATTTTCAGTTTATGCACACATGCTTAGAATTCTCTTTGTTAATTGTCATGACTGGGTTTCATGATACTGGTTTGTCTCCTCCTTGACATGATTTCTGTCCACTTATCTCCATTCAATAAGCAGGAATGTCCTAGGCATTAGGTGGTCAGGGGTCAGTGCAGATTAAGTGGAAACACTTTTCACTGTAGTTAGCCTAGTCACAGTTGAGTGGACATTATGTGAGCTCTTTTTCTTCCACATTTGCTAATTCCTTTGCTGGGGACTCTGCCAGTGCTGATAAAAGTCTGCATTTCCCCGGGCTGCATGTAGAAATCTTTTTTTAACTTCAAATTACTCCCTAGAGATCCATTTCCTTGTAAGCCATTCTTTTTATGCCATGTGACTGCTGGACAGGGTCTGGTCCTTCATCTGTATCTTTTATCTTCAGGATTATTCTTCAAAGTTACTAGTTGATGCCAAAGTTCTTCACAGCGTAATATAAACATCCTCTCCCTTTTCAACGTCCTGACTTTTTTTGAGGAGGAGGAGAATACAAGGAGTAAAAGAATAGGATGTGACCCTGAAGACCTTACAGGAGACATCAAAGGATGAGCAGGATTAAAAATTCTTCTGCCCTCTTCTTACAGATGGTAGTCTGGGCACTAACAGAAGAAACCCCAGGTAACACAGAGTGTTGGTAATGTGCTGGGGAATTTAATCCAAGGTCTTGATCATGAAGAATGCAAGGGATATTGACAGAAGATTCAGTTTTTAGTCTTGTACTCTCCTGCAACCTAGTTTAGCCACCGAAGGGCTGTTTCAGACATCAGTCTTTTACTGTCATGTCAGAGGTTCTTAACACATGTTCAGAGGTACACAGTGAATGCGTGACAAATCGATTCATTGCATGGCACTGACAATAGAGTTCCTTTGGGCCAACTTGAGCCATTCAGAACTGAGTAGTTTCAGCTAGTCTTCTCTGTTAACTAGTGTAGAGTTAACACCCAAGCACTAGGTGCCTGAAGTCATAAATCTCACTCTTACATGTTTGCTGGACAATTTATGGTAAGACATAGTTTAATTTCTTACCAGTATTCTTGTGCATCCTACCTTTTAACAACTTATGCCTATGAAAACTAAATTTTGGCATGGAGCAATTGGAATCTCTCCTTCTGGAGAGGAATTTGGCAAATACTTAGAGGAGGCTTGTGGCAGTGCTTCCATATTTTCCTGGCAGTATTGCAGAGAAATAATAGAGGATGGAATCTTCCGTGCTGCTCCATATAGCTGCTGCCAGGGTACTGGTGGTAGGCATAGTGCTAGATGAAGTTCAGCAAAAAATCCTGTATTCGTAGTCTTGTGTAAAAATATAATTTGAGAAATACGGTGCTTTCTGACAAAGGGAAACCACAAGACCACAAGCTCTTGTACAGCTGCATAAATCTGATATGTTAACTGGAAAGTTAAGCTAAAAGTTGAAATACTTGTGTTGTAAGGGAAAAGTAGGATGAAGCAAGTTACTGGGAAAAATATATTGGGCACTAGAAAGAAATAATTGTTTGTAAGGTTATATGAGCTGTGTTTCCCTGGTATTAGAATCAATTGCACACCTATTAGTAACCTGTGTCTGGCACAGAGTGTAAACAAGAGTACATAAATGTCAGTGATCAGATCAAATTGTTTCAAATATGATGACAAAAAATTCTCTTAAAAAAATAGGAAAGAGAAAATACAAACTTTGTATGGAGCCTGCTGTCCATGAACAGAGCTGGAAGGTCCCTGTCAAAGGACATCAGTTTGTTATTTGTTTCTATTACATGAAAAGCATCTGAACATCACTGTGGAAGGCAGGATCTTGTTGCCTTAACACTTCCTGGTCTATTCCCTGGAGGCCTAACATGTCCTTTAATATCTGTACCAGACAGCAGATCATAAAGAATGCAATACCAGCAAGTGAACTACTACGTGCCATTAAAAAGAAAAATCACGAGTAAGCAAGAATGTGTTTTCATACAGATTTAGCCCAAAAGATCTCGGAAGTAAATTTTTCGCCATGTTTTGGAAAGCTGGTGGAGTATGTCCCTGTCATTAGAAAATCACCAGCTGCAGGTGTGATTTTAAATTGGTGGGTTTGTTGCAACTTTAGGATATAGGAAGACTGCAAAGTGTTTAGGATCTGTAGGAAATGTTCATGTGGACAATGCCATTATAGTCTCCAAAGATTAGGGTGAGTTTAAAACAAATTCTTATTCCATGAAGCAGTGTGTTTTTATCTATATTTCTATTGTTAATTAGTCAAGCATAATACAATATTCCCATTATTTTCTTCAAGATCATGATCAGGACCCAGCGTATCATTTGGGTCCCCTTTTACCCTTTTTTTAAATGTCAAGCAAATGCTCCCTTTCTTTGCATACTGAGATACTCTCAGCATTTTGAGATTTTCTAAAATGAGTGCTATGGCTGAGGCACCCCCAGCCAGTTTGTTAAGAACTTTTGAGTTCAAGCTCTGGATTTTTAAACTGTTTATGCTTGAGGAGGTAGTGCTCTTACATTCTTATATGGCATTTATGTACTTTGGGTTTTTTTCCCCCTCGTAAATACAGAATCTTCTGTTAATGGAACAATTTGCCTTTTCAGCATCATTATCAAGAATTTTATGATTTCTACTTAGTAAATATTCATGTCTTTACTCCCTCTTGTGCTCTGTGCTACCTAATATTAAGCCAAATGCATTCAAATCTCCCAGATCTGAGGCACCAGTGATGTTATCTAGCGTGTCACTGATTCGCCTCTTCTTTTTTCTAACAGAGCCTTTCCTTCCTATGCAGGTTTATAATCTCACAGCAGCTTCCCTAATATCTCAAGGGTTCTGCAAAGGTGTGTACCCAGGAGCTAATTACAGAGACAGATACGCCAGTTGCTGGTTCACTGGATATCTGTTAATAATTTGATACTTCTAACCTTGTTGAATGACCTCAGATTCTCTTTCTCCTCTGTATTTGAGAACATGTATTCACTTCTTTTATTTCTCTACTGTGGTTATTTTATTGGTCATCTATATCCTTGTGGTTATCTGATATATATCACTGTCATGTGAGAATAAAAGCATCAACCATGACTTCTTAAAATCAGTCAAGGAAGTTTTGTGCATACATCAGCAAAGAAAAGGGTGAGGGGTTAAGAAAAAATGTTAGTAGATTTGTCAGATAGCACTTACAGCTGTTGTATATGTGATCACATAGATATTGGAATTGTGTCAGTCACTAAGGTGCATCAAAACACCAGGTGTCTGATCACTACAAGCTGTGCAACACAGAAATGAATGTTAATTCTTAACTTATGGGAAGAGGATGAAGGTTGAATTCTGTGCTGCAACATGCAACAAAAAAGCTTAAAAGTGACCAGAAATGGTTAGACAGCATCTGCTATACTTTGTGACATAAATATTGCAAAAATACACAGTTTACATGGAAGCAGGCGAATTAGCAGTAAGACCTTAAATGGAGAAGACAACAATGCAGAGCATGTTAACATCTAAGCATATTCTTTTTTACGTTACCATAATCAAAATTATATTAAAAGAAGTTCTGAGAGTACAACAGGGCTTTGATGTGCCTGATGAAAGAATAAATTAAGTGGGGTTTTTAATTATTTTTCACAAAACCTGTGGAATTGGGGTAATTTTGAAATTAGTGGAAAGCATTGAATGGAACATAGAGTATTAACTGCTGACTTCTTCATGAGGATAGATTCTTTAAACATTGACAACAGCAAAATAGAATTGTGACCAGACTGAGGAAAGAAAACTTCAGAGACTAAGTGATATGTGCTTGTTTATGGGTAGAAACCACTAAACACTCAAAACCTGTGTTAAAGATACTGTAACAGCATCTACATTTCAGAAAACAAACATAATGTTGCAAAAGTACTTGCTGAGAATAGAGATCACAGGTTGTCTTAGAAGCATGCTTGAAAACAGACAAGCTATTACATAATGGAAGGGTTAACATGAATTTGAAGCTTGGGTTTGATTAGGCTGATGTCTAGCTCCAGGAGCATCATGTAATGAGGAGTGCTCCATCCTGTCCTTCCCAACCCTTAGGCCTGCCTATCCCTCCCAAAATAAATTTGTGTCTGAATGATGGGAACAAGTTTAAATAGAAGACTTGGAAAGAGGGCTATTTCCAGCAGTAGCTGTTTCTGGAGAAAATGGCAGCATAAGAAACACAAAATTATCTAATATAGGCATTTAAAAGAGTATTTTATGCAACTGGCTATAGTTCCAAGCATAAAAATGCACTGTGCATAACAGTATAAAGTTGCTGAATATTTAATGACAGTATATAAATGATTATGTGAAAACATAATATAGCATGAAATCAGAAAACTTGTATCTTACTTTCAGCACACAACTTATTACTGAGAAAAAGACAGAAACTTCTAAATTTTGTCAGTTCTGTTGATGTTACAAGTAAATATCAAGGTTAAGAAATATGTAGCCAATTCAGGAAGCTACATTAAATTCCTAGCAGTCTTAGCCCATGGTGTGTGTTAGTATTCTTGTAATAAACCGGAAAGATTTCCTTTTATTAGCTGTTATTCCAGTTTATTTGCAACTGAATCAGAATAATTCCTATCCAAATGCATGTGGGTAAACTTTAATTTACATAAATTAAATGACATGCTGAAAAACTTGAGAGCAAAATTTATTCTCTCTTAATTCAGATAAGGTTTTCTCTACTTCCCTCATTTTCTCAGGTGCAGTGAGAGGATGGTGGTTAAGAGGTGTGTGAACATGCATATGAGGTTTTGGGAAGGTCGTTTTTTTCTTTTCAGAGCTGCTGTATAAATTTGGATGAGGAATGGGAAGCAGTGGTTCAGCTGTGAGTTACAGCTATGAACATTCAGGGATCCTTTTAAATCAAGTCCATACTGTCTGTACTGTCCAACTGTTACTCCAAAGAAAGAAGAGGAGCATCCTTGATGTTGTTTTCTGTTCACCCCAGCTGAATAATGCTTTTGTCACATTCGTGGCACTGTGGGCTCTTTTGACAGTGTCATTGGGGTTCTCTGTGGAGAGACAGGCCAAGCTTTGACAAGAAAGTGCCAAAGTACGGTGGTTTTGTTTGTTTTAGAAGTGTTTTAAAACTCTGGCTAAGGTAGCCAAAAGCAGGCACCTTACAAGAGAATTAGATCATACCAGCTATTTCTAGGATGCAGAAGTCACTTAGCTGTCCCTGGATTTGATATAACAAGGTTCCCAAATCCCTGAGCAAGTCCATCCCAGTCCTGATAATTTTGATTTATTTTTATTCTTCAAAGAAAAAGTATGCCTGTTAGGGAGAGGGGCTCTTTCTCATGATTCACCACTTGTATCAGCAGAAAAATATCTCCAGTTCACTTTTGATGGCTGGGAAGTTAAGACACTTGTCCTTGGCTATATCAGTGTAACGGTTCAGTCCTGAAACACTGAGATTCATCCCACCTAACCTGTCCAGAGAGGATTCAATTCTGTCCCTAACCCACAGCTGGCAGACATGCAATGAACTGCTTTTTAGATGTACTGGTCTCTGCCCAGTGCATATACAGGGAGCATCTAGATGGACCATGTCATTTGGACACTTTTCCATTTAGAGAAGGGTAATCTCATTTTACTTCTAGTTTTTTCATCACAAGCTACTGCACTGTTTGGTACCAGTAACTGCAGTCATCTGCATCAAAGCTTTCAAGATGGCAAGGAAAAACCCTTCAAAGTGAAGTCTCATTCTCTCTTTCTTTAACCTTGAGGGATAGAAACTTCCTTGTTCATTACCCGGCAGAAATATGTGGAATGTGACCATGGTTGAAGTGGTGGGAAACAATGCTGTTAATAGTTCCCTGCATGTAAATGAGATAGGAGGGACAGGACTTTTGGAAACCAGTAAGGAGGTGAAGAATTGTTATTCAGAGCTAGTACTGTGAGCTAATGGCCTGTTTCAGTAATGACTTTCATTAAACATTCAGGGTTTTGTATACAACATCAGAAGTAAGACTAGCAGAGTAAGAGTTTGTGTAACAACAACGTGATATAAGAAAGAAGCTTGCTGCTCTCTCTTAAAACTTGTTTAAGGGTTTAAATTCATCCTGGAAAGTCATGTTCCACAGCAGCAGCACCATGACCACTGTGCTAGATCAGAACCAAGGTGCAGCTTCAGATCAAAGGAAAACAGCCATCACTTTCAATCTCCTGGTAGAGGATTGATGAAAAGCAATTTTGTGTGTGTTAACTTTGTGATTTGATTTGATTAGCTGTTGCATTTATTTGGTGATTTCAGAATTTGGTTATTTAAGACACCAACATTAACCTATTTGATTTATTGATCCAAATTCTTTGTGACCTAGACCTGGCTATAGTTAGATTTTAATTTAGAGAATTTAAACTAGTTTTGGCCTAGTGATATGTTGGGTTGTTCTTAATATTTCCTTACTAATTTTTAGAGAGAAAATATCTGCAGAGTGCACAGATCTATGGTTTGTGTATTATTTGTTCTTTAAAACCCAGAAGCCTTCAGGGAAAAAACGTAATTTAGTTCTGGTGTTTGAAAGATATGGCTCTCTTTAAATTAAATCCTTTGTTCCCACATATTGCACAATATTTCAAGCAGCAGGGAAGTAATACCCTGTAAGTTGCAGTTTGCTCATTATAAAATCCAAAATTAACTAATAGCAGGTAATTATCCACAAACTGTCAATCACTCATTTCAGTAAATCTCTTAAATACGTCAGTTCATATGCATAAACCCCAGTCCTTACTGTACTGTGAACTGAGTTAGCAGAAATGTAATTAGCTAAAGAAAGTAGCATCTAAAATCCCAGCATTTAGTTCCACTGAAATATCATAATGATGCTCAAAATGAATCCTCAAATTCACTTATTTGGAGACCCGGTTGGAGGTCAAAAGCTTTTATATTTAACAGGCTTCTTCAGCAAAAGTCAATTAATCCTGAAATGTTTGTGAGGGAATACAATATTCTAAGGAGCCAGAACAGAGAGGAAGCTACAAAAATGTCACCCGTGGGTGAGAACTGAGACTGGATTTCAGTCAAGAGGTGAAAGGCTCCTACAGATGGGGGTCGGCTCTGCAGGAAGTGGGAATATATGTCTAGGAGGGCACTTTGACTGTCTATTGCTTGAGAATATGCAGAACGTTGGAAAGTGTCACTAATGCTGAAGCAACCTTACAGCCTGATTTCTTCATGGCTCTTTGTCTGGTTTGGTGTTCACGCCAGGCTACATGGACTTATGTAACAGTGGTGTAGCCTGCCAAGGCAAGGAGTCCTCAAGTGTGTGACTTACTGACAGCAGATTTACTTGAGCAGCCAAGACTGCTGCAAAAAACCAGAGGACTACAGGACCCGTTGTGTCCCTTGGGTTACTGAGTACAAAGTGCCACAGATCCAGGCAGCCCTGTCACGAGGATTTAGAAGAGAAAGGACCACAAAACATTCAACCTATGCCAGGAGTGCTGGAAATGCAAAAAAGAAAGGGCAAGGGCTGGCTGAGTCGCTAAACTCTCAAATCTGAGGCAATGGAGCAGAGCTGCCTGATGGGTTTTCTGACCCAGGCCAAGTGTCAGAGCCAAGGATTAAATCTGATTTCGTTTTCATGTGCCAATTGCAGCATTCCACCTGAAAAAGACAGCTGCCTCATTAAATGGTGATGTGGTTTGAATTGTGTCACAAAGACTGCTGTAGTATTGCAGGAGTGTCAGAATGGGTAACTGGACATGTGCACTGATTGTGGGAGTAACAAAAACTAATAGTAATAGTATGAGTTCTTTTCACTGGCTTGATTTTTCTAAACATCTGAAATCAATTTTAGACAGCTTAAGTAAGAGTAACCCACTAGCTAAGATTCTTCCTGTTTAATGGAATATGCTGAAAGGAAATTACTTTGCTTAATTTCTAAAATGCTGGTTTAAAATTTTCCAAGCAAATTGTTCTATATAGCAGTCCTACTAGCAAGGAAACAAAGTGCTAACTGTGCAGCATGCCTGCTGCCCTGATTTTTAAGATAATAAAGAAATTAGAGTCATCCTTCTTTGCTCCTCTGTAACTCAGTTATTAGACTGATTTCTAGAGAAAGAGCAGGCTTAGGATCTAATACCAATAACAATATTTTCTGTGAGTGTCTCTGCTAATGGCATAATACAATGAAAAAGTAAGATGTGCTTTTTTTGCTGATCCCCACCCTATGAGCTGCAAGTTCAATTGTATGTTCACTGATCTACCTCTATCCTTCCCAGTGTCAAATAGCCATAGTACAGGAAATGGCAGAAGCGGCATGGGCAGAAGAACCCTTATTCAGTCTTGGATTATGTGTTGAATGCAAAAACCATCAAGATAGGTTAGAGAAAATTGATCACATGAATAAAGTTAGCCACTGCCTAACTACATATTTTCATTACTTTCTCTTTTGCAAAAAGCACAAGTGATAGAGTCTCAGTCACTAGTATATGCAGACACACACATATGCCTATTTACATGTGTGCTCAGTGATACCTCTTGGTAAAGGCTGTAGTAATGTGGGAACTGCAAGTAACAATACATACTCAGATACTGCCTTCTTGTGTGGAAGCCCACCATAATTACAGTGTGGTATACTTTTCCCTTATCAGTGGGTTTAATAAAAAGTGGTGGGTGGGGCTTCTGAGCAAAATAATTCTGAGGAAGTCAGTATTGTATGGCAAAATGCAGACGCTGCTCTTCTGTACAAGGCAGAGTTCTTGTACTCCTTTACATGGTTCCCCAAGGTCTAGCAGCTACAGCCTTTGGCTGCCTGAAAATGAGAACCTCATGAGTGGCTGCTTGTGAATGAGAACGTAGCTTTGCTACCATATAGCAGTCAGTTTTATTAAGTATACTTTACCAGTAACACTCCTGTTACGTTCTGTAATTTCCAGCAGGTACCATATCTTGTCCTTGGAAAAACAGGAATTGATGGCACAGCTTGTGACAGCTGAAGACTATTCACTTTGGGACTCCAGTGATGTATTCTTAAAACAATTGGCATTACCTGAGGTTGATAGCTTATTTCTCCAGGTTTTTAAAATCAAAACAAAACAACCCCAAACAAACAAACACAACAACAACAAAAAATAAAAAACCCTAAAAGACAAACAAACAATTTTCATATTTGAGCACAATTCAGTTGCCTGTGCCTCTTTTCTCATATGTGTTTATTCCTCTTCTCTCCATGCATCTTTATTTGCAGTGCTATTTCTTCATTGTCTCTTATCTGAGAATGCGAGGTGTGAGCTGGGAATTTGGCTTCCTCTACATTAGATAGAGCCTGATTTTATTTACCTGTGTTATCTCTGTGGAATGTATTATTGGTCAGCACTTCTGCCCATGCCTACACTCTTAATAATCAATGGAAAAGCTGAGAATGGGACCCAGTTCTTCAGGTCTTAAGGGTTTCTCTTCCCCTCCTGAATTTTGTAACAGATGTTTCATACAGCTCTAAGAAACCACAGTCTCATATAGCTTAAAAAGATGTGGCCAGCAGCCAACTTTCAAATAAACAACCTCTGTTCTTTCATTAAAAGAAAACATTATCATAATATTAAATTACAAGTCAAATGGTGAAGGTATCTTTCCTTGTGTACAAGATATTATCCTTTGAAGTTATAGAGCCCAGAGTGATTTTCACACAAGGGTGACCAAATAGGAAAAAGGGAAAAAGTAAATAAAACAGTAACACTGGTTGCTTTTCACATTCCTCTCCCGGTTATAGAAACACATGTGTTTGGATAACAAGTTTCTTGTTACCCACATCTTCTTCTTTCCCTGAACTTTAATGCCCTATATTCTTTATTTGTTATTTAGGATCTGTTACCTTTCTGGTATGCTTCTCCATATTGACAAAAAAGGCTAACATTGCAGCTGTACCTTGGTGAAATATTTTGAAGTCACGTATTCTGTTCAAACTCTCACTGATGCTGCTGTGGGAAAGAGTAGGAAACTTGCCAATGAATCTAGCTGAGACAAAGGAGAAATTTCATGAAAGGGCTGATGAAAGGCCAATTTTTATCCTGGTGCTAGGTAGCAAGCCTTTAGATGAAAGAGATGACTAACAACTAATCCTACTGATTATTGCTATTTTTCTTTTTTTCAAACAGTACAAATAAAACTTCTCACTCATAAACTAACACGCCAGTACTTTGCAGAATACAGGAGAGTCAGGAAAGTGACCTGGCAAAGCAGTGTGAGTCTGCCTCATTCTCCATGTGCACCAACAGCTTATTTGGACTTTGGTTTCACACAGTTTCTTGTCCCCTGACCCCTTCCAGCTCAGTTGGGGGTTATTTCTGGGGCCGACAAGTGTTTTTGTTGGCAGCTACTGATTGACCGTCTGGATCACCAAGTATCACAATGTATTTAACATTCTAGATGCTACAAGAAAAATAAATCTGTTTTGTCCTTGAGTTTACTTAGGCTTTTTTGGTGCCGAACGATCTCTTAAAAATCCTGGACACTTGATTTTAATCTGAATTGCACTGTTGCTACGCTTTAAAGTTTGCTATTGACTGTGTCTTCAGAATTCTGAGACTCACTTCTGCTAACTGGGAAACTGAGTGTCATTCTTAGTGAAGTCTTGCTCTTCCAGTTTCCCAGCATGTTAATATTTTAACTACCTCCCAGTTCACTTTCCTTCAGGTGTGAAGACATCAAGTATAGGCAGTAACAATTGCATTCTCCTTTCTTTTGTGAGTCTGAATTGGTAAGTGATGAATGATATGTTGCAATAACTATCATGTCAGAATACTTCTTATTTGTTCAACTAACCTTGGTACATTTGAAATTCTTGTTCAGATTAATTAACCGAAATGAGACCATAGCCATAACTAAAGTAATCAAAATGCAGTTTACAGTGCTTTGCTCTGTTACTAATGTGAAACTTTGCTACAGAAAAAACATTGATAGGAGTAGCTCAGTAATAATAGGTACCACTTCTCAACAGATCTCTACCAGAATCAGACAAAAGACAACCAGTAATGTCATGGTTCTAGCATCTCTCTCATTCTGCACTCTGTGGTCTGTACCTACTGCTGGTTCCTCCTTTGGATGTTTTTTTTCATCAAGAGTATTTGTGTTACATTAAAATAAGAGTTTTGAGCCTCATTCTTACATTTTCATACTCAGATCAGTACTTTAAATCACACCTCGTGCTTCTGATACCAGACCACATTTCAGTACTGTCAGAAGGACTGTAGCTGGGAGCTTTTCCTGTTGCAAGGATTTCTGTCTTCTTTACAGAGGTTCTTCATGTACCAGCACAGCATTAGATGTAGCCATGTATGTGTCCTAATAGAATTGATAGTTTAACAGCATTTTCCACAGTCTCCTAGGAAAAAAATTAAATATCTAGTACCTCTGCATCTCCTCCCCGTTTATTAACCACTCTGCTCAAGTCATACATGGTTGGGTGGGTTGTTGGTTTCTTTTTTGTTTTAAAGTTGCTTTTGGGGAGGGAGGGGTTTCTTGCGTTTGATTGATTTATTTATTTAATGATGAATTGCAATACCTATGAGTTATACTTTTGCTAGGTTTATTTAGACCTTTCCTAATCCCTTGCTCCTCCTTGGATTGAGATGAACATCTCTGGGGAAGCCTCTGAAATGATTAAATAAAGATCAGTAGAAGCAACTAACAAGCAAGCTCTTTCAGTCAGGGTGGTATAACTCTTCTTCTTTCGTCTTTGTTTCTCATTAAAAGAAGCTGAGAGGAGAGACGTTATAAAAATAATAGGTAAAGGCAATGATAATCTAGTCTTTTTAATAAAGCAGTCAATCATTTGTAAGGGTGTTGAAAGAAAAGGAGCTAGAGGAAATTAAGTGTTATATGATTACTACTGATTCCATAAGGAGGATTTTGTAATTTAGAAGAGAAAATAGAGTATGCCCAATAGCAGGAAACTACCAAACAATATTCTTAAAGATTGGTATGGTCAAATGAGATGTGTGCTTTGTATTTACAAATGGCATCATGTATTAGTCTGGCCTTTTTTTTGTTTAAACATTACTTTTTTCAGCTTAAAACACGTCATCTGATGCTTTCCCAAAGGGGCTACATTTGTCACTGCCATGTTTTGCAAACAACTGTATATATTGAGCTGTTTGGTTTATATATCTTGTATTTGATTTAATATCTGAGTGTATTCTCATTGTTAAAAAAGAGTTGTGGTGAATTATTTTTCTTGTTTCATTGCTGGGCAGACTTGTCTAAATGATTTTGTGCATGTGAATATTACATTTGTGTGTGAAGGCAGAGTGCACAGCTGTGCATGACTTCTTCAAGGTAAAACCATTGAGAAGTACTTGACACGCAGTTTCTGCATCGGGCTTTGAGTATTAACATGGGAACCATTCAGGAGCATGCAGGTTTTTAGGCATTTCTCTTCTGCTACCAGGACCCTCTCAGTAGCCATGTGCTCTGCAGCAGTGAGTGGATTTTAGTAGGTTTTACTGAAACTAGGAGATGACATTGTTTCTGACACAAAGTGGGTGGAATTATCTGCTATGTATGAATTAGTTTTTGATCCCTCAATAATCTCCAAACAGATTCATCAGAAGTTAAATGTTGGAGAAAACCTTGTAGGATTTAATGACCAAAAGACCTGGAGAAGGAAATTAGTGTTGGCTGTGATAGTTCTTCCTTGTCCAGGTGAACCAGGAGAGCTGATAAGACAACAGTAACCAAGTCTTTGCATCCCACTTTTCCTTTGTTTTGCTAAAAGCACCTTCTCCAAGAGGTTGATCGCATCATCTGTATTATTGCACACAGTGGCTGAGAGCATAAATAGCAGGATGGGAATGGGAACCCTTCTCCTGAGTAGTGTGTGCTAGACAATGCAGTACCTTGCTGTACCTCTGGGAAGAGTTACCAGACAAAGGAGTGTATCTAAAAAGTCTGCTTTTAATGATATATGGGCATCCTTGTAGCTGTCTTGCACTGCTGTGCAAGGGTTAAGTACTCAAAGGGGAACCCTTAGATGATGAAGAGCTGTTGACAGTCATCCTTGTGTCAAAAGCAGATCAAGAAAAAAGAAGTGCAGGAAATGTGCCTTTGTGCTTGAGTAGCCTCTGTGAGCAAAGCAGCCCCTGAGGGATTCTTAAAGCAGTGCATGCATTTAGAGCATTCCTAAGGCTCTTACTAGTAAAACAAAGATGGAAAGGGACGTTAAGTAACCTCGAAGATCAATGGAGCTCAAGGACACATTAAAGTCAGTTTGGTCCTCCCCGCTTACCTTGTGTGAAATCAAGTAATTGAAAATAATTTTCTTTTTACTAAATTGAATTCTACAGGATCAATTTCATATTCATTGTAATAATTAAATCAAGACCTGGATCAGAAAGTTATATTTCTTTCACTTTCTTGCTGGCACACAATTCCTCTTTTTCTGTGAAATGTTGCACTGCTGTTACATGGAAGTTGAAGGGTGGGGAGACAGAGCTCCTGCCACAGGCTACGAAATGCAGAGGCATCCTGAATTTGGCAGCTGAGCATCGCCTAAAGGACAGCTGTCTAGCAATTAGGTGTCCTGTTTCTCTCTCACCTAATTTTGTTGGTTGTTCTGGGCAACTTGCAGAATTTTTTTTTTTATCTTAGCATATGAATTTCTTGAAAACTAGATATTCTCTCTCATGGGAAGCTGATTTTAGAAATCTTTTAAAATTTCTAATCATGACTAAGACTCAAAATTTTAACATTTTTCACAAAGCAAATTGTTCCAAATTCATGCTTTGACTTAATCAAAATTAGTCATTCAGTATGGCAAACAGTCTGTTTTGAGAACATGAAAGTATTTTCCTTCAGCTAGGTGTTACATCATTTTACTGCATTAATGTTAAAAACCCTGAACTCAAAGCAGATTACAGAGTGAAGACGACATGTTTCAACCTTAACAAAATGATTAAATAGTTTCCATGTGATTATTTGGAAGATACTAGTATTTCCTATTAAGTAATGGAACTGGCATTTCCATACAAAAACATGCCATGAGAAAATGGTCACTCAGCATTCTACTGTCATCAGCAGAGAGTGAGGCTTCAGGTACCCTTTTGAGGGATCCCATCCCTTCTGCTTTTGTCTCTGCATCCACAGGCTTCATCTCTTCCTTCACCTTCCCTTGTGACTATGCCTGTCACACCTGCATGTGTGAATTCACACATACCTCCTTCTAAGCTGCAATTGAAAAACCGTATGAGTGCTGTTCTAAAGGAATAAACCAATTATATTTCTTCCTCTACATCTATGTGCAAGAGCACAACAGTTTTGAAGAGCTGTTCACTTGGAAGGCAAAACGTATTTCCATCATGTATTCTTGGTTCTTTGTGGCTGCTTGAAATCCTTTATTAAGAATTGGACACGTCCCCCTGAATTTTATTCATTTCAGAGTAATACATCTAATGTAAGTCAGTCATCCAAGTTATGTTCCCTCTGGGAGGATAACTCTTCAGCAATTTGCTGTAAAACAAGTGTCTTAGGGTGCAATTTCATATCTCTTTTCTCAAATGACAAAGCCGAAATGAAAGGCTTGAGTCCTTCCTCTCTCCCCAGCTTGTCTTTCTTCTGATTTTGGCAACAAACAGTATGGCCTGATGTGAACAATACTGAAAATATTAAAAGGTTGATCTAAAACACTTAACCAACGAGAAAGGAAAATTTTCCTTAAGAATGGATGGTGTTTTTATAGCAAATAAATGAAAAAATATCTTGAGGTTTGAAAAGGAAAGAAAAGTTCTTGAAGAACCAAAGAATTTCACTTTTTGGTTCATTTAACATTTTTGATTAATTTTTTTTTACTTTTCTTCTTTTTCCCACCTCTATTTTTGGCCAGTTTTCAAGAACCCAAAAGATCCATATTCCTTGTGGGGAAAACACAGTTATTCATCTCTTAAATGATTTAAAATTTTTTTTCCCCATTAATGTGAGTGGAGGAGGAAGGGAGGAAAAGGTACCAGATTAAGAGTTCAGGATATGGAATTCTGCTGTCTCTGACACAGGTGTGCCTTTTACATGATGTCACCCCAGCAAGGTCCAACTTTCATATGCAAGTCTGTAGTCAGGCCAATGGGATTCTACCAAGAAGAACAAAAGTTGATTGTCAGTGAAGCTGTAGGTCATATGGACAAATCCTTCTTATTCAGAACTGACATTGATACAACCTGTGATAGCTGTCAGGATCAAGTCTGTACACAGGTAGCAGGAGTGCAGTAGGTGCCTCTTCTACCACTCATCCCAGCCTGAACAGAGGAGAGAAAATAAAAAGTGGAGCAGGATGGATTTCTTCCAAACACTACATCTCAAATGTCCTTGGAAAGCCTTTGTGCTGTTGGGCAGCATATGATTGACGCTGGGCAGCCTTAAGAGAGGTGAGACACAATGCAAAACCCAGCCCTCATTACCGGTGAGTAATGAAGAGTTAGTATTATAAAAACAGACATATGAGTATTGAGCAGCTTTGCTACAAAAAGAGAAATCTTTCCAAGTTAATGTGGCAATACGTGCACACATAAGTATGTGCATGTACAATACGCAACTACCAGGATGAAGTAGATGGCATATTTTTGGATTTCAAGAATGTTTTTGGCATCCTATTTCTCAATAGTAATTAAAATAGAAATTCAGATCTATTTCAGTAGGTGTAGATGTACACTGAAAACTGAATAAGAAATCATAATTAGCAAGTTGCTCTTCAAAGGCAATATGCCAAGTTAGGGAAGTAGTATCGAGAGGAGGAGCCAAGAATTTCATCTTGCATCCTATTCAGTAGGTGAGGTTTGTGAGAAAAATATAGATGGCATGGGCAAAACCTTTTCTGGGTGAGTTCTGTCTAGTAGCTGTAGCACAGGGGTGGAAACCTGCAGTGTACTGTGTTTAGTGCCACAGCTTCATAAGTCTTTGTTTTCAAAGGGAGGCACAGTGATTTTATTAGAAACAAGTATTTGATGCATGAAGGGATGAGGATGCACTCTACAAAGCATTGGGGAGAATAAAGAGTGGTTGCACAAAATGATTCAGGAAACGCCACTATCCAGGGAAGGAACTGGCCACTGAGTGACCGAATAAAGAAAGCGAGGAAATGCGAGACAAAGCAGCATTTTGTGTATCTAGGGGCAGCCAGGAAGCAGCTTGCTGTGAGCAGCAGGAGAGGGGACTGTGGGAATTTTGTACAACCATAAATGTCTAGTCATCCAGTATGTCATGGAAACTGCAGATGATCTTTGCAATCCAAGTGAATATTACAACAGAGACTTACTGGTGGTGAAAATCTCTTTGGAGATTTACCACCCTTCAAGGAAGATTCTTGTCAGAAGTCAGCAAGTGGGCATGGAGGTGGCGTTCTGTCTCTTGTGGATAGGATGCCAGATGGGATTGCAATATCTGAGAAGGTTCTCTGAAGTAAATAAGCTACCAAGACATCTACCAAGTCTAGTCCATAGCATAAATGGCTGGGTTTAGTTTTGCAGAATATAACTAACTTTTAGAAATTTTGTAATGGTGCCAAAGAAGGACGAACAAGGTATGTTCTTAGATATCATTCATGTTCTGCATATAAAGCAGGAAGGAAGTTAAAAACCAACAAAACAATAAAAGTCTGTAAGTGTTCTGCTAGTCAGATAAGTTGTATAAGACTTGGGTCAATCAAATGCTCGTCTGTATTCTCCAGCGAGAAGAGACTGTGCGGTTTGACTGGCCTCCAGCTCACTGGAGAGGAAGCAATCTTCCAGACTTGTCAGGACAGACTTTTTCACATGGTGTTAAATTAGCAACCAAGGGAAATGATTGAAAAGCAAGAAATAAAACCACTTGCTTAGCAGAGAGTCAAGGTATTGAGAATAAAATTAAACAAGGCCCCAAGGACTGAAAGAGGAGTTCTTCAACTCCCTGCTACCAACGTAATGAGGCTGGCTAATAAGCAAGTGGCAGTGGAATGAAATTACTAACTTCTAAACCTAAATGCTGATAAACTGGAACTTCTCAGACTAGGAGGGAGAATTCCTGTGGTTGGAATCAAAGGACAGAAGTAATTTTGGAACAGCATTGCATGGCTAAAATGACATTGCCTCTTTCTCCAGCCATTGAACAAAATGATCTTGAAGGTCAATTAATACCTAAAATAAATGTTAATGGGGTTGCTGATGACTGCTATACACTGTCAAATCCAACTAAAGACCTGGATGAGATAATAACTACCCTGTTGTGTGTAAGGGGAGGGGGAAAGAGTCTTTTTTTTCCTTGTGTGTATGTGTATGTGAAGCCTTCAACACAAGTGGCATATTGGTGGTGTCATTCTCCTAGCATGGGAGCATATTTCCAGATATTGAATAGATGACAGTATCAGAATGAAAATTGCCCTGTCACTTGTTAGGATAGTATCTTGGATCCATTCTCAGTAGATAAAGAATTGAGATAGGAATTGAGCTCAGAACTAAACTTGGATGTTCCACAAGTGGAAGTTGTTGTGGCTTGAATACACTTTTCTTGGAAATAGAACAAAAATCTGAAGTGGTCTGGTATGTACTTCAGCTGAGATATTAAAATAAATGGACTTTAGTGCCTAAAAAACAACTGAAAGTGCTATATCTCAGTAGTTCCAGAAGAGGTAAATCTCTCAGAATTTAAAACAGTGTCACAGTAGCTCAGTTGAAAGAAAATCTGTGGACAGAAAGATTCAGTTAATAATTGAGTTGCTTGTGTAAACAGCTAGAAAGCTACAAGGCTATAGCTGATAGAGGAGGCTATGCTGTTATAAAAAATAAGGAAAATGCTACATTGCTTACACTAAAAGGAAGTTGAAATGTTGGAAGTTTAGCTATAGATGAAAAAAGCAAAAGAAATTAAGAAGAAACCAGCAGGAAGTCTAAGGAAATTTTCCAAGTGCATTAGTAGCAAAAATATTTTAGCCATTATATGAATCTGTCATAAATGTGTGTGGTAGGTTTGTCAATAATAGAGACAAAAAGAAAAAGTATTTTTTAAATATTATTATTCTAGGAAAAAATAAAACAAAATATTGATTTTTTACTCTCATATAGAAATAATGCAATGATTTTCTTAACAACCAAAAAATATTGTGAAAAAACTGTTATTAAAATGCCTACTTTGTAAAACAACTGGTCGACACAGCTTGTGTTCGAGAATTTTGAAAGAACTAATTAAGGAACTTTGAAAGACACCCATGTTGATGTTTTCAGTAAGTGTGTCAGGATACTGAGGAAATTCCGCAGAACTGGAAGAAAGTTAATACTGCATTTAAAAAGGGTAAATGGAATAAGCTGGATAACAGTACTTAATTATATCTGCTCTACTCCTGCAAAGTAGGACTGCTTGGTAATACGAAGATTGCTGCCTTATCATCAGTCTGAGTAAAAATATCAGAATATTTTATATAGGATCAGAGAGCTAGAAAAGGGTTTATAATTACTTCTTAATCTAAAGGGCTTATTTGAAAAGACATCTGGTTGCAGTGTCAGTTTTGCAAATGAGTTTACCAGTTTGACCAAAGTCCTGTAGGACATCCTACCTCCAGGCACGTTTTTAAATTGATAGCTCTACATGTGTACTTAAGTGAGTGCCTGGTACAAATGGCTATATCATGTTTTGGTTTAAAACAAAAGTATGAACAGGAATTATTGTCAATTAACTCTACCTATAAGTTTCCTGTAAATGTAAGTTCTGGGTTATGTTCTATTTAGGAGTTTAAGAGTAAGCCAGAAGACAGCATTAAAACTGTACTGGTGATCTGCTGATAATTTACAGATTAAGGTAGGAAAAAAAAGGCAGAGTTCAACTCACCAATGGAATTAGATATCTCAAAGGGAATGAATACAACGGAGGGTAGAAACACCTGTCCTGGAAGGAAATATGTCACAGAGAGACTTGATGTCATGGTAATCAATCAACTAAAATAATTTATTTTGGCCAAAATGTCTGATAAGATTGTTGCATAGATTAACAGGGAGATCTCAGGAGAGAGTAGAATGGCCATTCTGTATAGAATGACATTAATGTGCACCGATGTCTGCCTTTCTGCCTTTTTCCCTGAAAAACTGGAGAGGGCTCCAAAAGATCCTGAAGTAGCACCTTGTAAGCTTTGGGAAAACTGTATTTTGTTGTGTTGTTCCCCTTTTGACCATTACATCTGTCAGGACAGAGTACAACAAGAGTGATGAAGTGAGCAACGAACTTGGGGTTGAACCAACTAATGAGCAAAGAATAAAGGAGTTTAATAGCAAGCAGCAGGAGCTCACAGTGACATTTTCAAAGAGCAAGGTTAATAACTTAAGGCTGTAAATACTCATGAAGGACAGAGATTATTTATTGAGCTGAAAGTGGAAGTTTTAGGATCATTGAAAAATACTTGGATAGGTAGTAGACAAAGAGTCTTCTTTAGGCTTAGTGTGACTTCCTGACAGTCAGATCTACTAGTCTGTATCTATTAGTCTATTCGTTTGTCTTCTCAGAGAAGCAGTGAGAAATATTGAGTTGCTATTTTGATATTAGATGGGGAATACCACTAGAAAGTGCTGTAAAGGAAATTCCTGTTTTGTTAGAAAGATATCTTGGCTGGTCTGGAATTGATTTCCCATCATGAGTTCTAAAAGTATTTTCTGTAATTTTCTTCTCTTCTGCAAGGTAACATCAGGATTCAGGAGAACAATCAGTCCTGCAGGTATCTTAATGCTTTTTTTCCTGTAAGATAGTGAAAGAAATGGAATTACCTTCTTAGTGCTGGAGGTTTCTTATTTTACTGAAAAAGAGAGGGATTTGTGCTGTGCTGTTAAAAGATCCCATATTTTTCCTGTGGCAGTTGAATATGTTACACTGTTTCTTCCTGATCATTTTATGTTCCTTAATTTCAGACTTATCTTAAAATAATGAATCTCCTTCCTCTCCATTTTATTTCTTTTCACTTAAACAATTGACTTTTGCTGATCCAAATAGAGAAATCATGGAGGTGAAAAGTAATAGTCATTATTATTTTTTTTCATGCTGAAATTTATGTCACACAAAAATTACATGCAAATATGTGTGAGAGGACATGATGTGGGATTATCAGAAGCATCTCTGGATTATCAGAAGCATTTTAGTGACTATGTGCACTAGATTTTCAATTCAATCAAAGAAGTTGAATGAATGAGAAAGTAAAATAATTGAGATATAAAGTAAGAGCATAGGCTGGCCTAGAGGCTGCTAAACTGCTACTGTGAGTCCTCTTCTGCTCAGCCATAGCCAGAAATTCTTTGCTGTGAGGAAATGAATGATTGGGGACATATTTCTGTGGGTGCCCATGAACAAATTCCTTGTCCATCACTGAGTCTAGGGTCTTCTGTCCAAGTATGCTTTGTCTGTCAGTGAACTCGGCTGTAATGACTTCCTTTCCTTCCCCTCAGATGTCCAGTTAGGTAAGTGGCATCTTCCCAGGGTAGGTGAATAGGATTGTTACACACAATAGAATGAACCCTTGCAGCTTTTTGCCAAAATCAAGTAGGGCGTTACTGCTCTTTTGTATCTTACTTGTCTCAGCCATCACCGATGGCAATGGAGGTTTTTTCCACACTGCGGGAGTAAATTCGTGTTTCAAGTAGCTTAGGGCTCTGTTCATGGTAATCTGCCACTGGATCTTGTGCTTGTTAATGAGAAACAAGAGGAACATCCCAAAGGTGTTCTTGGGGAAGAGGTGTGGGGTGTGAGTGCATCAAATACTTTGCTTAAGTTTTGGTTTTATCAAGACAAATGTCTCTAGCCGAACTTCTGCTATGACTGCACTATGTTTGTGGGTCCCATGACACTCAGGCTATTTCCAAAGTATACAAGCAGCTTCGAGTGTGTGAGGAGACGAGTGGGTGGAACAGACTTTACAGAAAGCCCTGGGGGAAGTAAATACTGAAGCTACAGCAGTGCCTAGCAAAGATTGGGAGATAGAGAACTGAGCAACATCTCAAAAGACACAGAACATAAGTTGGGAGGAGCAGACTCTAGTTGTCAAAAGCCCTTTCCACAGCAGAATTTCTTTTAATATAGTGAAATAGATTTGTTTGCAATATATGATTGTTTATTAGCATGGATTTTTCATAAGGCAACATTTTCATAAGGCTGGCTAAACTTTGGCCACATAATTCCAATTCTTTTTGAGGATTTCATCCTGTTATTGAAGATACCTTGCTTAACAAGGCAGTGCCTGTGTCTTATATGCAGTTCAGAATCAAAATTTCCAACATTGATGTTGCTACATATTTGGAAGCAGAGGCAGGAAAAAATCTGGTGTTTGACAATTGGTCTGTGGAGACCCCAAATCTGTCATCAGTACAGCGTGAGTCTGCTGCAGCATAATGCTGTTCTGTTCTAAAATTACCCTTCCTTGGAACCCCTTGAATGACTGTCTTTAGTAACATAATAAAAGATGGAAGGATGCAGCATTTTCATGCTATGAAACATTTCACAGCATTTTACTCACTGTGTGATGCATTGTCATATATACTAAGATGAAAATTTTTATAGCAGTTTAAAATCAGACCAGATATTGCTGAAAAACTATATGCAATAGTGAGAGAAACATATGAACATATGTTTATGTTTGAGGAGTTTTTCTTTTTATAGATACTGATGCAAGTTTTCATAATATTATTGTTCAAATTAGTTCTGCTGAGAATATCTTAGATGTTATAAATGGCGTGTCTGTACACCCTTGTCTGAACTGCAATTCATGTGGGTAAGACTCCTGTCCCCTCTGACATGATTTGATATTTTTATATTGCTGAACTCATAACCCAAATGGCCAAGGTTTGAAAGCAATTCATTTTGCATCTTGCTGCCTGTGAACATCTTTTGAAAACAAATACGTTTGTTTTTGCCAACTTTTTTATGATTTCCAGAAAAGGCCAGGGATAATCTTAGATACAAACTACTGCATGCTTAGTTTGGGACTTGTGTATTTTCACATGCACAGGTTAAATAAATAAAATAGCTGCTGTTGGTATGAATAGTTCTGGAGACATCAGGATGGTACTGCACTGACACATTGCAATGAAGGTGAGAGTAATATAGCAGGGCTTTGTCATATATGTCCTCATGCTTTGTAATATGGGAGCATAGTTTTGTACAGCAACATCAAACACATCCCCTCTTCTTTTTATTTTGTTATAGCTGTTGTCTCCTCTTCTGGATCACATGAAGAAAACTCTTCTTCACCAAATCCAACTCAGAAGCTCTCCCTGATAAAAAATAGGATGGTTTCATTGCATCAGCCTTCTAAACCAGGTACCACAAGTCCTCTTCCTTACATCCTCCTTATTTCTCCTTCAGAATCTAGGTGAAAGATAGATGCTGGCAGTCACAAGCACCTCTTACCAGAAAGCTATGACACTGTATTTCTGACTGGAACAAGAGCAATGACTCAGAAAAGCCAGTGTAAACTTAAGGGAATTCCTTATTTCTGCATTAAACAAAAACAAACAAACAAAC
>QWTY01008093.1:13682-31744 GCA_008033365.1 Pseudorectes ferrugineus
GCAGATTAAGCAATTTTCCATGAAAAGAGAACAGGAAAGTACCCATAGCACCTAATACCCCCATTATGGTGGCAAGGAACAGATCAGGTAAATCAATCCAGGTACTGTAATGGGGTGGAAGAAAGGAAACTACAGGAATCTTGCCAACTTGAATTTTCCCAAATTTGGTAATCGGTCTGGCTTTCATTGTGTTAGCAAAATGTTAACGTGGCCTCCAAGAAAGAGGACTCTTTGCACCAATGCACATTATTTGACCATCTATACACAAACAGAGGAAAAAGGGAGTCAGCTAAAGCCCTGAAGCATGTGATTTGATTATACTAATTGTCTTAAAGCAAATTTGCAAGCATCATTAACAAACTAAAAGCAAATCAGCCATCATGTTTTCCACAAAGCCCATAAAATAAAGTTACAGAAACTCAAATTCATGCATTACAGAAGCCAAAAGGACCTCCATGACAATTTAACCAAATACCTCCTCTCATACGTAAAAGCTAAAGACTTTTTCCAACCAAACCCAATTAAAATATATTAAAACATCTGCAAATAATCAACCTATGTCCTTGGCACCAAGAATAATGAGTTGTGGCACTTCTTGCCGAAGGATACTGTGGACCCTAAAGCTAAAAATGGTTCAAAAGAGAACAGAACACTACCGTGGAAGAGAAAATAACTGAAGATTACTAAATACAAAGATACTGCATCTGTCTTAGAAAAATCAAGAGCTAGAAATGACTGGAAATTATGAGAGTTTTAGGAGGAAGCACACCACCTAGTTGCCATACTTCCCTGCTCTTTTCTAAACATCTGTTTGTGGATGCTGGTAGAGATGGTATATTATCTTTGATACAAGTTCTTTTTGTCCCTGATACACTTGTTTTCTAGTCTGGACCAATGTTCACCTATTTTCACAGATACAAAATCATGCCTCCTTTATGTAAGGTCTGATTTCAGACAGTGGGCCACATGACTTTTTTATCAAGAAGTCAAAAAGGTCTCCCACTACACTTCCATGCACTAGCAAATACATACCTACATAACTTACATAACACCTCTCACCCTTTCCTTGACAAGCTAAATAAATCGTCCCTAAATAATCTCCCCTGCATTATGGCAGCAAAGGTTACAAACTGCTGGTTCAGGCTGTCACATAATTTATGAGAATCACTTGTACATGTATTAAAAAGAACTGCTGATACTGGAACAAAAGGCTTATAAATGTCCCTATGGTAGATAGAGACTTCTCACACACGCATCTTAAATGTGCATTAGCCAGAAAAAGTATCGGAGTTTAATCTCTGCAGACTTTCCTGTCATCATCTCCTTGCATCCTTGGTACGCTATCAGAGCTCCTTTCTGATTCCCTAATCATATATACCCATTAAGAAATGCCAAACCCAAGCTCCTTTGATAACACACGTGCTACCAGTCTCCTCCTAAGGAAGCTAGCAGGTTGCAGGAAATGAAGGAAAAAAGCAAGTTAGAACTTCTTTCTGGTTGATACCTCACACCTGCTTCTAGAAAAGTGACTCAACACAGGGTCCTGGTTTTGTTGCCTGAGCTGGCACAGGGAGAAAAAGAGACTCTCAATCTCCCTTGCCCTTCACACACAGAGTTTCTGTGTCTTCCTCAGACACTGGACATCTTGTTAAGCCCTGTTAAGGGATCAAATCTTCTGCAGTTCCTCACCATTTACCAGTTTCATTTTAATCAAACAGTGTCCACCACTGAACAGTGTATCTCCACCACAGTTACACAATCATCAGTGAAAATACTACTTTCCTTACCATATCTGTGAAACACACACTAAATTTTGCTGTCCTGCCACACATGCATACTCAACTTGGAGTTAGAGTGCTTACATCTCTACTAGTGGCAGAGGTAGGGCTTTTTGTTTTGACACATGCATGGCACGTTTTCACAAAGCAAATCTCTCATACAGTTCAAATTGTTCCAGAAAAAAAAATGGATTTTATTTTAATCATCCAAAGCAAATAGGAGAAAACTCCAAAAACCTCTCTGACAAAATGTCACTCTGCAGGAAGTGTTTACTTTAAAAATATGACCTTTCTTAGTCCACAAGGAGCTGCAGTTATACCAACTAACTCGGGCCAGATGACTTCTAGCTGTCCCTTCAAAACTACACCAGTCTACAATTCAGTGAAATCACAAACCCTCAAAGATCATGCTTAAATATAGTCTAGGTATCAGTCTGGATACCGGTAAAGGGCAAAATTATTTAAGACATTATACCAAAATTCCTTATATCACGGATACAGCAAATCTTAGAAAAGAGGTACTGACACAGAACACATACTTGCTAATTATCTATGAACAAGCGGGTGGTGTCTATTCTGATACAACAGAGATACCTACATCAGACACTATTATTTTTCAGCTGACATGGCTGAGCATATGTAGAGTTTGCAGAAGCCTCCTAATACACTGGAGTTAAAACAAATAAAAGCACCTTTGTTGGACTAAGCTGCTTCACATCCGTCTGTTCACGTGGAAGGTTTTCCTCAGCACAAATTTGACTAGATTCAAATTTTGAATTATCACAAATTTTGAGAAGCAGAAAAAAGGACAAGGAGACAAAACTGAGTTGCCAAATAATATGCATAAATTACAAGACTATAAATGAAATATGAATTGGTAATTTGTTCTAGAAAATTATGAATGGCAGAAAAACCCCAAGCCAAAATTCAAATGTTGCCATATGTTGTCCAGCTTTTGGGAACTCAGTGATTCCTAGGGAGCGGTAATTTGACTAAGAGTCAATCACTTGCACTACCTGCCAGGCAGGTGTCCCCAGTAAGACACCTCAAGGGACAGAGGCATTCAAAGACTGAAACCTCCTGCAATGCAGTCTTTGCCTAGCTTTGGAGAAGGAAGAGCCACCATTCCATCCATCCTGAAATCCAACTAGATGAGCGGGTGAGGGAGAGGAAAGTTAATGCTTTAAGATAGGTTTGTAGAAAAAAACCCCAAAACATCTTAATGGATATTACTGGTATAGAGCAGTAGTTGGGAGAGCTACTGCACAAATTGTCATTGCTTGTGTGACAGGGATCCAAGCCATGCAGGACAGGGTCCACTCTGTGACAGTCAAAGGAGTGGTCTTTGCAGTAAGAGATCCCTTATGAGATTAAATCTCAAGCCATAGTTGCAGCAGAAAGTATCAGGAAAGGTGATGCTGGGCATGGATTCAGTAAGGGACAGATCAAAGTGCCTGTAGCGTGTCTCCTCTCTTACTTTGCAACACAGTCCTTGACTGTACTAAGGGATTTTGCTGTCTCTTGTGAATTAAGTGAAAATGTTCTGTATCTATGTACACTGGTGACACTGTTTATGCCTGTACATACCTGTGATTATAAAATAAACTGTGGCCTGCCAATTAAAATAATGCCTCTAACCTACATGTTCAGGTCAACACCACAGATTGAAAAACAAGGAAAATAATACACAATGGAGATAACAAGTGCCAATTTTTACCTTTTGAAAATCACCCTCTCAATACATTTTGAACTATATCAGCTCTTTAGATGCTGGGAGAAGGTAGAGAATCAGACACTTGAAAGTGGCAGAAGCAGCAGTCCATGAAACCACCTTTACAAAGTCCTCTGTGATGGAAGTTTGAAAAACATTTGCACAAGGACTACTCTAACATACCAAAAGCATGTGCTAAAGTCATGTATATATAACATAATTAAGTAATAATACGCACTATCAAATTTAAACAGAATGTACACACATTTGCCACTTATTTTTCTTTTTATGTTATCCACACAAGCAATTACATCTGATTTCAGAACAAAAATCAATATGGCAAGAACTTGACTATTTGCCACGAGTTTTACTGAAATGCCAGATATATATCAGAGTGCTATTGCTTCATACTGAAGACTTGTTCTTAGAATCACCATTATCAGGCTGCACAGCAAGTGCAAAGACTCAGTCATGGTACAAGTGTCATCATTAGCAACATGCAGACATGAACCCACTTTTAAAGTTTTTCCTCTTTTTCAGGAATTCTGTGGGTTCCTGCTCTTTGGTCTCCAGTTACATCTCAGAAAGAGCTCTTCCTGTAGACAGGATGACAGAGATTTTCTTGGGAGGAGGGGTGGTAGTGGTATAATCAGTAATAGTTAAACATCTAAAATTTGACTGAAATCATCATCTCCAAAAAGTTGAGATGTATCCTACTTACTGTCTTCCTGCTAATAGAGAAAGCTTTCCAGAGTCACGTTTAATTATTTCAAATAAACCAGCACTTCCTTTTAAAGTCCATTGTTCTCACTGGGATCTTTTGAGGTGGCACAGGGAAAAGGATATTTAAAATGCAATAGGTGTGTAGGAGTCCACAGCCGCTTGTAACAAATACTGTATTTTTTATCATCAAGTTCTATTCAGTTCCATGAAGACAATCTCATTATCAAAGCATGCTAAGTGTAACCCCATGAGATTCCTTTCTTTTGAAGGAATTTAACATGAGGAGAGATTTAATTTTTACTTCTCACTCTAGTCCTTCACCTTCTCAGTAACAGGTACAAACACATTTAGAAGTCTGTAACTACAGACACATGGATGCCCTGTAAAAATCTGGTTACCAGAGTTCTTGAAATCAAATCTCACTGTGCACTTTACTCTCATTTGTATGGGAAGTGGAACAGCCTCTTCCCTTGTATTCAAAGCAGTACACACGTAACTGGGATCTCCTCTGGGTTCTGAAACTATGAAAGCCTCATGTAGCTGCAGCAGTCTTACAGTAAGAACAATTTTAACCTAGTTTTTATCCTATCCCCTTACTCCAAGTTGAGATCGTATCTTATCAATGACCTGGGACATCAGGCAAAAAGAGACTACTGAACTGACTGATGTTCATTCCACCACCAGGCTCTAAGTCAGGATTTGAAAAAAGGTAAAATGGGTAATCTTTCCAGAGAGACTCAGCTGTTATGGAAACATAACTTGATGCACAATTTTACCCCTAGCAACAGCCACAGAGAACAAATGGGTTGCTGAAAAAGAAAATTACACCTGCTGGGAAGCTGGTGCAGTATTTGTTTCTGTTCCCATTAAGAGCATGCAAAAGTATCATCTACCATCACATTATACCTATTTAAAAGTTTATATTTATACTGTTAGCTCTCAAGGGGCCCATAGTTAAAAGTTTAACTTATTCCCAACCAGATAGACTTCTTGTCACCTCACCTTCAGCTGAAAAGTCGCAAATGGGGAGACACAAATCTTTTTCCCAAACTTGATTTTACTTTTATTTTCTTAAAGGACCACAATTCATTTTTGTTTTGCTAACACTTTTATATTTAAAGAAATTTTCATTAACATACTCTCAAGCAAGCTCTAGGATTAAAGGCATTCATGTTTAAAATACCCTGGCAAAACTATGTTTGAGCACAATCTGTTCTATGACTGGGTGCAAGTCTTTCTGTGCTTAAAAAACTGTTATGAAAATAGAATGAATCTTACTTGCATTATATCCTCCTGCTACCAAACATATGCAAATGTTATATTGACATGTCTGAAAGTGTTCTGCCTATTCACTAGGAAAAACTGCATTTATGAAATTGAAGTAACAGGTTTGGCCTCTTAAAAAAAACTACAGCAAACAACAATGATTAGCAATGGCTCTATTTTAACATCAGCTGTGAGTTATGTCTGATTACACAAACCAGTAGAGCCTATCAAAAAAAGTGCAGGCATATATATTTTCAGAAAAAAAAGAGGTTTTGTTAAAAATATTTTTTTTTCTTTAGAAACAGTGCTATTTTTAAGGATTTTTTGGGGGGCAAGGGGGGTGTCAAAACATAAAGCAAATGGTTTATTTGCTCACATTCTGAGTTTGTTTCAGACTCACAAAAACTGAACTGTCTTCAGTTCCCATTTTGCATGATAAATAAACAGGATGTTAAGAAATAATGACTTACGCTCTTCCACTGTTAAATGGTTAAAAACAAAGATCCTGTTCTCTTCCTTCCCCCACGAAAAGAGATTTGTCATTTCTGAGGCTCACTGATAATTCAAGCAGCTCTATTGGCCCGTCACATCCACAGTCATATTTTGAGATACACGATATGTTAGTACACAGAAAATCTCTGCAAGAACAACAGCTTGAAGAGGTGCCAGGAGAATGCACAAATGTCACACAGTACAGAAGACCCTTAAGTTAGCAATATTTCTGTTTTGATCTGAGCTAAAGAAAGCTGTTCTCAGAGAGGCTACACACTCTAACAGGCCAGCACAGTGTATTCCTTCTGGAAAGGATGTGATTAGTGCTAGTGGGTACTATTCCCAGGGGAAATGGCAAGGTTCAGCAACCACAGTCAGAAACCAGAAAGCCTTGCCATTATTAAAGCTGCTGCAGTGTAGTGAATTGCAATGATAAGGCACTGAAATTACTTGAATCAGAAGGTTTTCACTGAGAGAACAGCAACTTTTGCATACCAAAATACCTGCAGAAGGAGGGAGGAAGGGTTTAAACTTTCTGTATGACTGCACCTAGGTGAAGAGACACCTGTCTCTTTCTGTCACTGTCTCACTATCCTTTTCAAAAAGCAGCTTGTTAATACACTGTCATATTTTGAAGAAGCCTCTGGTCAATGACGATGATGCAGAAATCAGTTACAGCATTCTTAATTTCCTGCATTTTCTTGAGAGGGAACTGAGACACAAGACCCATTTTCAGGAAACGGTTGGCACTGCTGGAGAAATCCTAGTGAATGCTGCACCTACTGTTGCTTAAAACAACTTGTTATTCTGCTGGAAATCATTAGGAAGGAACACTACTGACTTACAAACACCTAGGCATCACTCTAAAGCAACTGAAGGAATTGTTTATGGATATCCAGGCTATACCACTGCCATTAAGCAATTGCATTTGGATGGTACAACTGCCAAGGGAGATACTGTAGGAAAGAGCAAAAGGTCTTTACTGCATTGCTTTATCACTCTCTGAGCAGAAATACACCAGGGAGGATAAAGGAGGCATATTTTCATGGCTGCTGTTCACTAAGCCTGACCCTTTCCATTACTGCCGGTTGAGGAAGGGTGACAGCTGTCAATCAGCTGACTGAGCCCTTTACTCATGAGCCTGTTATCTGCCTGGAGTCGCTTTCTGGTGGAATATTTACAGATGGACACCAAATACCTAACAGATGGACACGCTTCTTCAGAGGAAGCACTGAAAGGCTTCGCATATCAGAAGGAAAAGGCATTCCTGTTAAAAGATACTGCCCACTGACGGCTAGAACACTAAGGAAGGAAGCGAGAGCACGGGGATTATAGGATGTTTATAAATTAGGTCCCCTTGGAGGTAAGGGATGGGGATGAAACTGGGAAGGGATGCACAGAGCAAAAAATCCTCCATATCTGCATTTCTGCTCCAGCTTAAGGACAGTTTTCCTCCTCTATAGTTACTCTGAAAAAGCCAGCTCTTGCACAAAAATGTATTTCTCTGTTGTTGCCATCAGGGCTATGTTTATTTTGCTGAGAGAGTGGTGAAGAAGATGCTATAAGGAAAAACATCTTTACCCAATTTAGATAATTCAGATGTTTTAATGCAAAAGTACCATAAAAAACCACAAGCATTTTCATATCAACGAGCTTTTTTCGGTGTTTTCAGAGCTAGTATTGATGCTGTATAAGTAGTTGCACTTTGTGAAAAGATAGGCCATTCTCCATCATTTAACACTCTGTCCTTCCTTGAAACATATCTACTAGTAATACATCACCTTGGAGTTGTTACTATCTGTATTTCATGATCAGAAAATAATTGCATGAATAATTATTTTTCCCTAACTGGGCTACCATTTCCCTGGGTCTTGTTTCAGTGTAGAAAAAAGATATTTATTTGGTGTTTGCCTCAGTTGGAAGAAGGTAATATTGGGGAGATCTAATACCTGAAAACATGACTGTAATCTAGTCCATAAAATGAAAATTATGCTGTTTAATCTGTGGTTGCCTTGTGTTTCTGGAACTTAGACCTTTTATAAGGATATACGGCTTACCCATCTCCAAACATGAGGGCTTTTTGTCTATTCATGAAGCTTTGAGCTGTCCAGAAGCTGAAGTGCTTATCAGTGAAGCTTTTACTGTCACTGCCCTGAAAATGCTAGATAGTGACCTCACACAAGTTTTACATCATTATTTCCATGTCCAATGTATGCCGTGGTAATTCCTGAACCACTGGAGAATTAACTGACTGTTCCCATGCTGCCTGCAGGCACATCTATACTTAGTCTTCCCTAAAATAGGAACTAGACCGAAGAGTATGGCATGCTTCTGCACCTGCAGCAAGTACTGCAACAGGGCAGAGTACTGCAAAGATGCAAGGAGAGTCTCGGGCACCTCACTCCACTTTACCAAGTGGCTGCTTCCCCAGGAAGGATCCTGATGCTCACCAGAAAAGGGCCCATCACCCTGGCAGCAGACAATACCCATTTCTAGTTGCCCATTATCCAGGCTTCCTTCCAGGCAACAAAGAACCTGACAACGCTTTAGAGAATGTGAAAGGAATCGCCCCTGCTCCTCTTCTAAGAATCTTGATCCATAATGTCATTAGTCCTCTATGATAATGTTCACATTAATTCATTCTCTGTCCCAGCTCCCCCCAAAAATAAAGTCTAACCAGCCTCCCCTATCATTCCTTACATTGAAGGATACCAGGGAAATTTGAAGCAAAATCCACAGCTGTAGCACATCCCCCAGTTTGGATTCAGAAAGATTAATGTACTTTGTCTTGAGTTACATTAATGAACTTTGTTGTGATACTAGGACTGTATCATAACAAAGTATTTTCAAAAGAGATCACATTATTCGACCCATTCAACCGTCTATTCCTTTTCAATAGTCTTAACACAAACTGTGTAAAGAAATGTTTCAAAGAAACATTTCAGGAGTTCCTAAAAACCTTTCCTAAAGTTTGAGAACTTCAAAAGAAGACTGACATTCCAATATAAAATTACTTCCTTTTTTTTTATGGTATTTTTCATCATATAGAAGGGTTTTTTTAACAAGCTCTAATAATGACTATTCATCTCTATTAGAGAGCTGAGACACTCTATTCCCTAAAATCCCTTTCAAATAGACACTCAAGTCTTCAAACGGATTTGAACACAGAAGAGTTACAGTCCCACTGCACCGTCTTAAAAAGCAATTAGCTTAGCATTAATGAAAATGTAAAGGTAACCCCACTGCCTAAAGTTAAGGATCCCAAGCACAATCAATACAACTGTTCAAAGCAGCCGTGTTAGGAGATCTTCTCTCCATGCACTGTATACAGAGCCTAATAATCTATTTTGGCATCTCAGAGGTCTACAGTGTGGCATTGTTAATACCCTTCTAATAGCTACGTCCCAAGATAGCAGTACTCTAAAAGATTATATGGTAAAACACAATGGAATGTATGTCTGGATAGCATCAAGAAAGGAATGTGATGCATACTTGCACAAAAGTATATAAACCAGTTTCTCCATAACATTTGATCCCACAACATATTCGCCCCAGATATTTATGCCTGTTGTTTTAAATACATGTTTTGGGGGGGATTTTGTTGTTCTCATTTTTTCCTTGAAAGTAAGATATACAGCATAAATTACCATGCTGACTCTCAGTAACAAGAGGAAGGAATAGAAAATGTGCTTCTAAAATAAATGCTTCGGTATCTTTTTGCAGTGCCAATGTACTACTTTTAAATGAAGATATTTTTCACTCAAAAAACCACTAAGGAACAAGGAAAAAAGCCCAAATATCTACATGTCTGTGGCATACATAGCACAGTATCAATCAGAGGAACTCTAAAAAGGCGATGGCATATACTTGTGTTTAAACTACTTATCAAGGCACTTGAAACTCAGCCAATACTCTTCCTAGATCGTTTAGGAAGTCTGAAAGTATAGGTGAGAACTAGGCCAGGCTTCTGGTTCTTGCTGAAATTCAGACTAACTTTTCACTACTGAATTAATGAAACAACCCTGAAAAACTGGGAATCAGGCATATATTACTGTAGGAATGCACAGATGCTAGGACAGGAGATGGAGACCTAACTGCTGATATGCACACTCATATTGAAAGAGACTCTGTATATATTCCAATTGGAACATTGTGACCAAAGGTGACTATATTCACTTGACCTTAACGTTCCAGTGGGTGACCTAGTTTTGCCTGTCTACAAAATGAAAACAGAGAAAGAACAGCTGAAATAGAAATGTAGTCCTGTTCCTTTTAATATTTTCTAAAATCCCCATGAGATCTCTGGCCAGCTCCTGGTAACTTCACATCAACCTACTAGAGAAAAGCAAAACAAAACTATCAGGCATTAGATACGATTGTAATTTGGATTTTGTTTGTTATGGCCGATTAAGAAAGACAGCACTGACCTCAATAGTGATGTTCTAGTATCACACAAAACTGTGCGATTTTAACTAGAAAAGGCAGTGTATTGTTTACAGACTCAGTTTGTTCAGAATCAAGAGATCATTTTGTCACATGCAGCTACAGTAGATGCTTTAAAAAGTAACCTTCCATTTTACACACATAATAAATAGTATAGAGGAGTTTCCACATGTGCATGTGGAGCACACAAAGTACACGTTCATATAAAACCAGTGTGAAAATATCTGAAATAACAATAAATAGAGAAACCAGTCTCTGCAGCTCAGTGCTGGAATTTTTATTCTTAGTTTGTTTTCTGATATGTAAGATAGCTTAGAAATCCCATCTAGCATTGTACAGTCAGAAACCCCTAAAGAATGCCACCATTGCAAAAACAGGTCTGTAGAATATCTGTATCCTACTTAAGCTATTCCCATGCAATTCTTCATCTCTAGTGATCTCCACCACTGACTCTATGGAATCATTTGTTAAAACAAATTTTCAGTGAAACAATCTAGTTCCTTATTTTCCTAAATTGTTTTGGAATGCTTGTTAAGTATATTGTAGACTATACCTTTTTACACAATAAAACAAGAATACTGTATGGACAGTAAAATAAGGCAACATTACTATTTCCTCACATGTATATACTTCTCAACACAGTTATTTCAAACATGTTCAGCCTGTTTACAATTTCTGATTAATATGGGAGAGCCAAGTTAACTGTTTACTTGTGACAGTATTTCAGAAATGAAAGAAATTCTAGTGTTGTAATAACAAACACCTCCCAAGGATGAAATGAGGTTTCATAGAGACCAATGTCCTTTAAAAGTGACAATATAAACAAAGGATGTTTGCACACACAAGGACAACAGACATTATAAGGTGCTACATTACCAGCCACACCAGGAATTTCAAGCTGTCTGAAAGGGAAGATCATTTTCCTGGTATTGATTTGCATGCATTGGTGGGTTGAAAGGACAGATGAAGAGGTTAGAACTCTCTGCTCCACTTCTTAAGCAATGACGGATTAGAAGCTGCATCTGAAATGCTCTTACCTGTTGTTTGAGAGCCTCTAAAGATTCAAATTCCAATTTGGCGAGTTTCATCTGGATATCTCTTGGTTTATCAGGAATTACAAAAGCCATGATAAACTTTATTGCTAGTAGCAAGTGCTGTGAAAAAAAAGGAAAAAGAAAAATGTTGTTTTACAGAGTCTGAAGCATGGAGAAAACAGCATAATATTTCTAAATTTTAGTAATAGAGGTATAAACAATGATTTCTTGTGACATGTACAACACAGCTTACTATAACCACGTTAGGCCTCAGCTACTCCATACTTTTTCTGTTTGCAATCATTCATAATTTGAATCTAAACACACATAGTCTGCTAATTTTCATAATAATCCTATTTTCACAGTATACTATAACATTCTAATTGAATTTCGTATTTGTGATTCCAGATAAAATAACAGCTTTTAAAACATATTATTGGTGTATAGGAATTGAATTATGGCACCCAGTATATACAGTTTCAGAGTGAATTTTTAATGTGTGTGTGTATATATACACACACACATACAAATATGTATCAGATGAAATTATAACAACGTACATATGTGCATACACACATATATGTATGTTATGATACAAATGAAACAAGATATTGTAAGAGGTATGAACAAATGTAGAATTTCTGCATTAGAGAAGTTACTAAAACATAAAAGCATTCCTGAGAGCATCAGAAGAGAACAAAACTAAGTAAAATATAATCCTTAAAGAAGTGGCACAGTCATGAACAGAAACTTTTCAGGAAATGGAGAAACATTCCATATATAAGATGTCAAATTAGTCATAATTTACTGCAAAACTTTATAATCTTATTTAAGAGAAAACAGTCATGAAGTTCTGTTGAACCTAGTCACTGAGCAGTCTTTAAATTTCACTTAAATATGCACTATCTCACAAAAAACAAATGCCAAACTGTCAAATCAGTGGTTTTGTTTCTTCATTTATGTCAACTACAATCTAAATAATAAATCTTCTTCTGTCAAGGCCTGAGCTGACAGTATGTTGCATGTTTGTAAGCAGGAACTTGCTCCTAGCTGAGAAAACCCTGACCAAAATAAGGCAACACCCAAATATACGTGTGCTTAACTTCAGGCATGTGCTTACACTGGCACGATGATACTCATGGAGGTGCTTAAATTAGATAGCACATCCAAGCTACTTCACAAATTGCCCTGATTTTTTAATATAAAATGGAGCAGAGCAGTGCTCCTCCCTGAAATACCATTTTGCTGAGCTGTATGATCTTGATGGACTTGGGCACATGAATAACAACGTAACAGACCAAAAATCCCTCAGATTCTGGTATTATACAAGCAAGAAGTTAGCGAAAACACTACAGACTTCACAGGAGCTGCAGTGAAACTCCAAACAAGCCAATATATGAGTTAAACTAAAAAGTCAGCCTATGGTAACAAGAGAACAATGACAAAGGGCCACACATTAAAATATTTCTTAAAATGTATTACAGGTCTAGGAAACAAACAGTACAAGGAATAATACTTTCTGTAAAGAGGTGAAAGGAAGGCTGAAAACGGATACAATGAAAATACAAAGACTAAGAGGCTAATGAATCAAGTGGCATGTCTGCTGTGTAATGCAATGTTTAATATGACATTATTAAAAAAAATTATGTCAACAGTAAAACATTCTCTCACTCATTTAGATTTTCTTTTCCCCTCTACTTAATATTGTCTGCTACTAAGAAACTTCTCTTCCAAAAAAAATGACAGCAAACAATGTTGGTTTATGCTAGAAGAACACAGCAATAAAACATGTATCAAAGTCAGCTTTGGAGGAATCTCTTAAATAAAAAAAGGTAAAATGTTGAAGACAATAATTGAACAAGACAAACAATACTTCTATACAGAATAGAGTCCTAAGTACTCACAGATTGAAGGGGGATAACTAATCTACAGATAAAATTTTGGTATGGCAATGTGAAAATAAAGAGATCAAATTGGGAATAACTCAAAACAAAATAACAGGATTGGGCTAAAATCTTACACTTAAGGCAGCACTAGCAAAAACTGCGGTATTTGGAGAGGGATATTTATTTGAAAAGTTACAACGGACAGTTAAAAAAAGACTCAGCATCACACAATGTCACTTCTAGAGGCCCAAAGTCCTTTGGGTTGGGGTTCATCTCACATTGCTCAACAAAAAAACCCTGTATTTTTAAAATTATATTGAGTGAAAATCAAATTTTGCAACTGTAATTATTCAAGCACTGCCTCTTGAGGAGTTTTGAAAACATAAACCAAGTGAGTAACTTTACACAGAGACTTCAAAGTAGCTCCAAATTCAAACAGCTTTTAAGAAAATAAAACAAATAATTTCAAGGAAATGTAAATAAGGATAATTAATTGTAAATACATTCAAGGAAATATAATGGAGGATAAAGACTAAGTTTTTCCCATTTTTGATACAGGTGAGGAAGGAATAGAAGAGACATATAGGGAAACCAGAACTAAACCCAACAAAAATACTGCAGTTAATCCTGGAAAACATTGTATCTTTTCAAATAAATTTAGAAGGGCAACATGTTTTAATTACTTCACCATGTGAAGAGTTTTATTATGGTGTTAACCAACTAGCTGCTTGTCAGAAATTAGTTTTCATGCTAACACAGATCAGCCAACAAACACAAGGATACAGTCTGGAACATGAAGGCAGAACCTCTGACTCAGTCTTCAAGCCAGAGTGGGATCAAAAGTTGGAGTACAGATGTGGGAAGTCACTACTTCTGCCTGCCCCACTGTCATCTCTTTCCTAGGCATCCACTAAGGGTCATTGTTAAAAAAAAAAAAAAAATTACAGGGTTAGGTAGACATTTGGTTTACTCCTCTGAATGGCTTTTTAATGTTCTTTTTCCTTCCCATGAAAACAAAGCTTTACCAGTCATGAAGTGCCCAGACTGTGTGTGGGATGTCCCTCTGTGCAAGTCTTGTGACTTCAGAAAACACATTGGACCTAACAGACTGCAAACTGAGTTCAAGCCCACCTCATAACTCCCATGAATCTGAAAAAAGATACCAGATACACAGCCTCCCTTGGGTAACTTTTCCAGCTGTTCTGATTTGCAAATTTGGAGCAGTATTAATAAAACTGTCAAGGTAATTGTCAAGGCAGAAATTATGAATCTGGGTCACGTGACCCATGAAACCTCTTGAAAATAAATGGATCTATTTTATTAACAGTTTATATTTCATTTTGAAATTGTAACTTGACAAAGGAAATGTAAGTAGTTATTCAAGAGAAATTGAAGGAAAAATTTGGGAGTCGAGTAGTTGAGTTCATTGTATCAGTCACATTCCCATACTGATTTCTTAATCTTGTTTAGTATAACTCCTGCAAGTCAGATCCACAAAAAGAAGACATCTGCTATCAAAAAAGAAATGTCTTAGGAGTATAGTATAAATCACTGCAAGACAACAAGACTTGCTTTCATTACATTAACACTAGTATGAATATGTTATAAAACCAAAATACTAAAGTTTATCCAAATTTGCTATACTAGTGTAAATGTACTTGTTCAATACTAATATTTCTTCATAGAGCTGGTTTTTGGTTTGCTTTTTTTTTTGTTTGGTTTGGATTTTTTGTTGAAATCAGGTTATAAACCCAACCATTATTTCTAGCTGCAACCATTAAAAAGCAGTGTTGTTTCCAAGAACATGCCCTTCATGAATACAAGAGGACTATTCCACTGCGAGCAAAACCCGGGGTAACATTCCCACAAGCCGTAAGCTCTCCAATGCCAACAGCAAAGTCCCCTCTTATTCTGCAGTGTGCCAAGCGAGCACAGAAACAGCTCTGAATCTCTTCCCCCTGATAAATGCAGTGCCATCAAACTCTTGTGGTCCTGTGCCAGGTGCTTGGCGAGCCAGAAGAACTATTCTGTTCTGAAAAGCCACCGACAAGAGCAGAAGCAGCAGCTGTGTTTTGCAGCAGTGGGTCCCCAACCTCGCCTCTTCTAAAACACAAATTGCAAATTAGGGTTAAATTCCTGGAATTATGAACAGTTAATTTGATTTCTATAGTGGTTTTACCACAGCAATTCCTGACAAAATCTACTCAACTGAAGAAAAAAAAGAAAGAAAAGAGCATAAGCAGTAGCTGTGTTGCTGGTTAGCTGATAAAGTGCATGCCAAACGTCAGCTTAGGGAGACATTAATAACATTTTGCATCAAAAGCCTGTTCTATAATCTACTATTTATAGAAACTTTCAATTTAAATCAGAAATCTGGACCTAGACCAGCCTAGAACCAGTCCATACTCTGAAGTAAGGTGTTCTCTGGTTGCTAACTCTGCACAGGTGAGGAACCCTACACAAAAGCCAACACCCGAGAACGGCACCTCACTTGGAACCTCTGTCCTCTGCTGGCCTTCGCCAAAGGAAAGCACCACTGCAGAATCATGTTGCTGTCAGAGCGGAAAGCAGGGAGATCATTAGCTTCCTTGCTAGGACTCCAGATCACAGTATTCTGAGATTAAAATAAGCTAAGTTCAAACACTAAGAACAGAGAAAAAAAACCCAACAAACCAAAAAACCACCAAACTAAATTCTGTCTTTTTGTGGTAACAGTTTTTAGCTTTGTGGGTCCTGCATCTTTCTGAGAGGAGAAAAAAAGGCAGGAGGAAAGTGAAAAATAATTCTGTCAAGGGAGCAATATAGGCAAAGAAAAATTTTCATAAAGCTCAGGAAGTTCAATTAAATTAAACTGTCCTAAACAGACAGCAATAAATTTATGAGCAAATATTTCTGCAGTATACATAAGAAGAAAGCATGACCAAACCTTCCTTCCCTCCTGTAGACTGAACTGGCTTCAATAGAGTCTTGCTAACGGAGCAGAATTATCACAGCTGAGGGACTTTTAAAAGGGCCTTTCTTCTGCTACTCCGATAAATGCTGCTTTTGAAATCACATATCCCATATATTATTATGGAATTTTTCTTTCAAAATTTCATTTTATCCACAGACATGTCCAAAATCCTGCGGGAAGCAGGGGATGACAAAAAAGTTATTACATGTTGGGTCTATTTCATGGCTTCTTCACCTCTCCCATTAATCTTCTTTTCCACAAACATCCACAGGCACACACTCACAATCCGAACACCTGCCACAATCTGTAAGCTCCATCTACCCTATTTATTCATTCCCAAAGCAGCACAGCCCATTTCTCCCTCATTTCAGCCTCCTCCCTGCTGAAACTCCAGGGAAACACTAGGACTGAAGTGCAATCTTCCTGCGTCAGATCCAATGCCTCTTGCCACTTCAGCAGAGTGAAATCTGTCTCAGTTCTCAACTGGAGTATGCTCGGTACAGGTGAAAAGTTCATGCACTTACACCTGATGCGCTCCTTTAAGACACTACAAAGCACATAAACCAGAGATGTTTCAGAAGCTTATAGCTCTACCAAGCTGGGACAGTTTTCTAATAGGAGCATCCTAAAGCACATTCTTTAGATCAGAGTGAAACTTCTGTCAGGCTTCGCACTGCTAATTCAGAGCACAGATATAATGCCTCAACATAACAATCTCATTTTTATATATTTATAAATAGCCTATATTTATTTCTTTACTTACAGATCTTCAACTTTCATAGAAGGTGGAAAGCCTTTATGTTAAATACAAAACCTCAAAACTCCAAACTTAAAAGAACCCATCCAGCAGGGAGAGTTTCAGCCTGTCCCATTAAAATGTGGCTGAGGTAGATGCAAGTGAGCAGAAGCTTATTACAAAACGTGTCGGGGAGCGTGAGCAGAGACAGCATTATCCGGTCCATTTATCATCTGTAACAGAACATCCGTTTCCTCCTCTTAGATCCTGAGCACACACACACAAAGGCTGCCCAAGGAAACCTGGTAGCTCCATTTCTGCCAGAACGTTTCGCAGCCAGTCGGAAGGGCAGGAGCAGATCACCCATCTCCTACTGACCGCACCAGCATGTTTGAAACCTAGACCCGCTCAACGGAGTACTTAAGCTAATGTTTAGTTTTAAGCACATCTATGAATATTTTTAGGTTCAGAAAAACATTTAAGCCTGATAATGCTCAAGTCATTTGCTGAATCTTGATCTTAAAATTCAATGGCTGAATCACAATGCTTTTTTTTTCCTAGAGGTGGTTGAATGCGACATGTACTAAATTCACGAGTTTGAAAGGAAGAATGCCAGCTTGTACAATGTCTCCTTGCATTTACACTTCAGAAACTGTTTTAGGTAGCGCAGAAATCCTGGTCTGTATTTTTATTACCAATCCACTGTAAAACATCACAAGTAGAAATCTATGCTGAAAAAGATACCAGGCTTTAATGTACAGTTCTGAGGTATATTTCCACTCTAAGTATTAAGCTGCATCATGAGAACCTGGGTTCATTTTAGCAGCTCTGGCCTCTAGAAGCACTGAAACACACCTCCTTCCAGGTAAGTCTTGGTCTTATGCCTCAAGACTACTGAATTAGTTTCTCTCAGAAGTAAATTTATTCTGAATACTACAATTGCTTTGTATACTATCAAAATGGAAGGAAGAAAAAAAAATTTCCAGACCAGCACTCCTGAGAAAGAGATTAATAAGTAAGACAACAAGAAAGGTTTTTTT